>CAIGRR010073255.1:0-12512 GCA_903798365.1 Fraxinus sp. 1973-6204 | reverse complement strand
TTAATTCTTAATTAATTATAATTTACATTCATTTAATTAATATTAATTAGAATTTCACATTCAATAATGCAGCTCATTATCCAAGTCCATGTATACTAATTTATCATCAAATTTCATTTAATTGAAAATTAAATTATATTCATTTAATAAATGGTTTAACATTCATTGTCACGTATATATTTTTTGGTGTTAATTTTAAATTAATTAATATTCACATTAATTCACGCGTCGTATTTGTCATTCATCTTTATTTATACATTTATTTGTAATTCTAATACTCACATTTAAGCATGCATTTCACTATTTACATGTAATAATTAACATTTATTTTCGGAGCTTGCATTTTTCTCATATTTAAATCAAAAGGGTAAATGGAGAGGGGATCAAATATTACTTTCACAATACTTAAAAAATTTTTCAGAATAACGTGCAATGCACGTTCAACTTTGACTAGTAATAAAAAGTGTGACAAGTATGATAACTTACGACACTATAAATTATAGTGGAGAGCGCAAAATAAAGATTTTAATTTTTTTTCCTTCCTCAATATTCCAGCGACTGCCAAAAAATGTCCATCCAAAAATAACGTGTCAAAGTCAATTAATGTTAGTCTGCTCGCTAGTCATAACAGCACTAGGTTGGACAGTAAAAATTGTTGAATGTAAAAATGAGTATCACTATGGAGTTACTACTCAAGATCCGCAAAACCAAAAGTATCAATCAGATCAGATGCTTTTGGCTGGTGAATTATCTTTTCAAAAATGTGACTGAAACATTTATCATGAATTAGTGCGTCCAAGAGTTTATCTTCAGTGATAATCTTTGATGTCTCGCTATGGCAAGTCAGTCCATACGTAGGAGAAAAAATCAGTTGTGATATACGATCCTTTTGAGCCTGTGATGCATATTTTTTGAGCTCCATGGTCTCGGATGTGATGAGGTGATATACGTAAACAGCCTTTTTCTGACCAAGCCTGTATGCCCNTTGTGATATACGATCCTTTTGAGCCTGTGATGCATATTTTTTGAGCTCCATGGTCTCGGATGTGATGAGGTGATATACGTAAACAGCCTTTTTCTGACCAAGCCTGTATGCCCGGCTTATGGCTTGCCTTTCAGCCGCAGGGTTCCAGACACTATCGAGCAATACAACTCTTGAAGCCCCAACCAAGTTTATACCTTCAGAACAAGCTTTTTGTGATGCAAGAAGCACCTTAGCTTCACTGGAATCATCATTGAAAGCATTGATAGAAGATTGACGCTGATTCTGGTCAAGTTTCCCGTCCATGTACAGCACTTCTCTTCCTTCCTTCCAAGAAAAATGAGACTGAAGCTGATGCTTGATAAAGACTAAATTATCGATAAACTGACTGAAGACCAACACCCTCTCACCAAGTGCATCAGCTAGCCAGATTAGTTTAGTGACAAACTTCATTTTTGCTCCTGCATCAATTTTTGATTCAATCTCCTTTAGCTTCCTCTTATGAGCAGAGAACATTCTTTCTTCAGCCACCAACGAAGGGTGGACAGATATCAAGGACACCACACGAACCATATGAAGAAAGACTGTTTCTTCTGAAGCGATTTCCAGTAAAGATTTTTGCAGTTCAGTTGGCCGCAAGAAAACCAGAGAATCCCTCATTCCAGGAAGACTTTCTTGAAGAATAGTTCCTTTATGTACGTGCACAAGTGGGTCAATCATTTTTCTAAGCTTCATTAATCCACCATCAGTAGTTTTACGGATAGACTTTGTCAAACTTGTCCATTTCCCCCGAGCAACATTTTTGTTTGGCCTACCCCTCCTGCAACTTTGATAAATTCCAGTGATCTGATCGGCAAACTTTGGATTGACTAGGTAGAGTGTATTGTAAAGCTCTTCAAAATTATTCTGGAAAGGAGTACCAGATAATATTATGCGCCGGTTTGTAGCAACATTTGTTAAAGCCTTCCACATAAGACTTTGGTCATTGCGAGGGGTGTGTCCTTCATCAAGCACTAAAATGCCAGGAGATTTAAGCAGTATATTCCTGATTTGATCATGTTGTCCTTTTCCCCGACGCTCTCCAGCAAGCTTCTCAAACAGTGTGTAGCTGACGCCTAGAACACTTCTACCCTTCACCCAAGAGTACAACTTAATTAAACGCAAGTAATCCCAGTTCCTCCCATTATAGCCCGCTTTGCTAACCATTTTAACAGAAAAAGCATTTTCCTCCGGAGATAACTCCATCGTATTCAAATTGTGAAAAGGTATCTTAACACCCCATTTTTTGAATTCATCTTCCCAGGTGAGGAGCATGCCACGGGGAGCTATAATTACTGGTCGGCATGTTGGATAGAGTTTCATGAATGCTTGGAGGAACACTATGGTGAGTAGGGATTTACCCGTACCAGGAGCATGTGAAATAATGCATCCTTTACCATCACCAGAAAGCGGCCTTCTCAAGTTCTTGATGAAGATGTCTCCAGCTATGGATTTCCACATAAATTCAAACCCTTCCCGTTGATGAGGATACAATTTGCTTTTAGTGTCACGAATCAATTCCCACACCGTGTCTCCGTCATGACTGGACGAAGAACTGGGATTTCCACAAGCCGAGTCATGAAACTGAAACCGATCGAAGATACAGCTATGTGATTCACACCAGTCTTTTCTTTCCCGTCTCCCAGAAGGTGGCGTATACTGCACAAGATAGAATTATAAAACGTTGACCAAATTAAGCTGCAAACTGGTTAAAAAAAAAAAGGATGGTAAAATTGGAGAGGACCGCGTGCATGTTTGTCTGAAGTAAAAATAATTTGCTTATTAATAAATAATAATTTTTGAAAGTTAAAGTTGAAAATTTGTAAGTACTTATTATGAGAGTATCCCCTACACTACTGTCAAAGTAACCTTTTTTTTTTACTTAAAATAAGAACAAAAGTAACATAAAAAAACATGTTTCAAACAAAAAAGTAGGTCAAAAAATTGAAAACTTAGAACTTTTCAATGCCTGGTAAGATTTTTTCAAGCCAGTGTTTACCTCAACAGCTGTTATATTATGCATTTAATCTTAGTTACAAGAGATTGCTTTATATGCGCAGCTCTAGAGTCATTAAAATAGTCTATAAGCTAAAAACTCCACCATTCCACGTGAAGAATGATTCGCTAACCGAACACTACAATTTAACAGTATCAATATGTCTAAAATATCTGTTTATGCCCAAACATACTCCAAGACTATGCATTTATGTGGATTAGACTAATCAACAATTAAATTACTTGAGTAACACCAGATCTATACAACCATAAAATCCTTATATTGTACACTACAATGTCATGGGGCCAAACTCAATACGAAGGCATTGACTGAATAATTTAGCATGTACCCTTAACAACCCGAACAATGCTACGAGTACGGGAAGATTTTACAGAATTTTAACAAGAAATACACTTGGCAAGTTAGCATTGGAAGGGGAAAAAAAAGGCTTATAGGGTGTTGCCACGTCAACACCCTGTTCAATCTCTGTTAAAAATTCTTGTACGTGCAGCTTTATTGTAACAACCCTCCTATTGAATACAGTGATATTTTTACTTAAAAAAATGTTGCATAAGGGATCCGAAAGTACCTAGCACCCAAAAGGCCAGAAAACTGTGTAAATAGATTCATTGATATTCATGATGAGAAGGGACCTTTTTATTAAGCTAAAATGGCCAAGTTCATTACTTACAAAAGGTGGTAAGACATCTTCAATTTCCAGAAGCACAATGAAACAATATTTACATTTAATTCCTATCTCTTCATCGAGAAGAGGATAGTGCTCCCCTCGACTACAACAGGATGCCGGAGTGCTGGCAATATCTTGGGGGATGATGTCGTCATTATCACCATTTCCAATCTGCAGATCAACAAGCCAAAATTAGTACCCATTCGGCTACTAGATAAATTGCACATAAGGTACAAACCAATATTGAAAAATGAATTTCTACATCATCCATCTGCCCCCGACATTTCAGAAAAGGAAAAAAGAGATAAAAGAACCCAGGAACAAAAAAGGACAGCAAGTAATTTCACACCCATAAAAAAAAAACAAAAAAAAAAAATCATGCTTAAATCAACAATAACTGAAATTGATCTTTGCAATCTTCACAGACAATAACAAGTGTTGTAGAGAAAATTCTCTACAAAATTTAGCTGAAGAGTGTCTGAATACATGATTGCATGTGAATATTTCATGTAGCGAGAGAACCTCTGGATATAATCTTGAGAAGCAATTATCCAAAGACTTGCATCTCCAGCCATATGTCTTAATAATAAACGGCAAAATGAAAAAGAGATAGAAAACAAATACCTCATTTTGGTAGATCAAAGACAGAGAAAGAAGATTGGAAATTCAAAAGAATATTTCAGCACCAAAATCATCAACTATATTATTTTGACAATAAATTAAGGATTGGCCTTTTAAAATTTTCAGTTGCTCATATCTTTTGAAATAATCTGCATTTGGTTTGCCTAAGAATGTAATCAATTTGAGATTAAATTAGAATTCTGGTGGAGAATCAACTTGCGAGTAAGAATGCTCCAAGGGACTTTGGAAGAAGAGCAATGAGTGTAGTCTTGAACTTTTCCTCTTTTGTGCGTGCGAGCACTTTGGTTTTCTTCGACAATGAGCTCAAAAACCGATCTCGACTTTATCCCTCTATTGCCCATGAGAACTAGGAAGCTCGGATAAACTGTAGCTATCCTTGAAGTAGAGCAGTTCTCCTTTAGTGCTAGGCTCTATGAAGCAAGGCAAGCTAGGTTGCTCCATTATAATTGAGTTTTGGAGAAAATGTATTTTGAAATAGTGATTTTTGGAGAATGTGTGGTAAAAAAGTAAGGAAAAGTTTTGGGTGATGTTATTTTATTGGAGAGTGTGTGGTTAAAAATAAGAAAGAGAAAAATGAGTTTTATCTAAAATGAAGCCCAAACAATATACCCCTTCCAATTTCTGCAGAATGGACCAAATAATTGATTACATTTAGAATACCTACCAAAGTAGTAGTCCATTTCTACATAGAAATATATACAATAGGGTGATAATAAAATTCCGATTACCACCGTAGAATCAATTCAGAAAGAAACACGCAAAAAAAGAAAAACAAATTTAGTAATACTAGAAGTACTACATAAGTAAAAACTAACGTCATCACAAGATTAAAGTCACCTAAAATCGAATCAAGAAAGAGCTGAAATTACCGTTAAAGGATTCGTGCAGACAAGCTCACTTTCCCTGAGTCCCATTTTCAAATCACAGAAAAGAGAATCAATTTCTTTATCCCATTCTGATTTCACCCGAGGAAATGGTTCTTCATCCTCGAATCTGAACTTCATTGGCAAGGATTTCAAATTATAATCAATAGTAGCTAAACTTTCTATGGCTATATCTGCTTCTTTCTCTATGAAATCAACCAATGTCTTGATCGATTCAGCATTTTTTGCTGCACTAGTCTTTTTCTTACCAAATTTTCCCACCTTCCTTGTACCTTCCTGACCAGTTCTTTGCAAACATTTAGTACTCCAGCTCTCCTTCTTTGTTGATGATTTAGACTCCACATCCAGTGAAGAGTTTGATTCCTCACCCTCAGAGACAGGAAGTGGCCGAAGCTTTTCCTTAGAAGACTTAGAACTCCAATCAGGCCGTGGACGTTTTGCAATACAATTTTGCTCTTTATCAAACTTATTCTTGCAAGTGACCAAATTTTTTAAGCCAGAAAATTTTATCTTCTTTAAACTACCCAAGATGAACTCATCATTCTCCTCCTCACTCGATTTCACAGTGTTAGGAGAGTCATCACTAGAGCTCGATGAATAAACAACCTTATAGTCCTCATCACTGTCCTCATCACAAGTATCATCATAATTTACACTGCTGTATTTTGATTCTAACATCCCCGAATCATTAGAATTATCCTTTACATATGATCCTTCCAAATTCATCGACTTCTCTGAATCATCTAAAACCACTGATTTCCCTAAATCAATTGAATCATCCGGAGACACATTCTTGCCCTTGTTCAAAGGTTCAACTCGGGGTCTTCCTCTACCTCGTACTCCACTATTTCTCCCATTATCGACCCCCAACACAACTTCATCAACATTGTGGAACCTGCGTTTCTTACAAGCAACACTTCCTTCATTTGGAATCGACTCGGATCCGAACTTCAAACAAGAGACATTTGAGACAACATTTTCGCTAACAATAGGCTTATCAAGAACACCATCATTCTTACCCCTTCTATCCAAATTTCTCTTTCCCTTTCTTTTAGCCCTTTTTTCCAAAATCTCTGAACTGCAACCTTCATAAGCCTTCTCTCCCATCCCAGAAATCTCATCCTTCTTGGGATTCACAGAGTATGAATCCTCATTATCACCCACCCCACCAGTATTCTCACTAATAGTGACCCCTTCATCTCTACCACCATTACTAGAATTTTCTTGAGCCATTTTCTTCTTTGTCTCATTATGCCAATTTCTATAAAATATAACCAACTGGCCTCGGGTTCGACTGGCTACAGAACTCAAAGAAGTATTACCGCCATGCATCTCTCTTCTTCCTACGCAATAAATTTATAACTGGCAATATCAATAAAAATCACGAACATAAATATTAAATAGACAGACATCACATGCAATACTCACACACCCCATCCTAAGTTGGAAGGAGTAGGGTCTTGCATCACAAACAAAAAACATATATATGCACGTAACAAGAGCAGTTTGGGCTTGCAAAAAGATTGATAAAATTAAGTTCCAGAACTTGCTTCAACTTATGTACAGAAACATGAAATTACCTTATTCAAAGAAGTGTTTAAGATGTGCCTGCAGGTTTTGCACGGAGAAAGAATCATTTACAGACACAATTCTTTGTACGTGAAGAGACTGAGAGGAGACTACTGTTACATGCTAACCAACCTAAGATGCATGCACTTGGCATTGGGCCGTCCCTGGATTTTTGCAGCAACCCAATACTTAAAAAAAAGTGGCCCAAATATTTGGCCCATTCCACCCTTGATAGAAGCCACTGCATGCTGCAAAATACAATCCATTACAACTAAAACGCACGTCGCAGACTCGCACGCCCCTGCATCCATTGTCCACGCGCGTCCCCTCTTGATGCTAATGGTGGATTGGTGTGAAGTCTGAACCACGAAAGTTCTCCTCACTCCCAACAGCGGGCTACCAAGTCCGCAAGTCTGTAGGTGAGTTTTCTATAATTTCTATTACCTATTGGTATTCAATATTTATCTGCTATTAGCTGTACTGCTGTAGAGTATATGTATATGCAATGGGTAACTGCCCCTGCTTATTTATAGGGGAGGAAATACATATAGGGGCGGAAAATATTCACATGATGCGAACACAAAATTTGAATAATTTTATATAAATATAAATATTAATTTATCTTTAATACCAAGATTAAAAAGAGTAATGTTACTTTTTCCAAATATGCGTCGTTTCTAGTTCTTAGCCTGTCGGAGTGATTTCAGTAATTATAACTAAATTAAAAGTGGACCCCATAGGGATTGTAGGTCATAAGTGATTATTTTTTATTTTTTTAGTGCATTCTTTTTAATTTTGTATGATATGTATAATGTACTTAAAATTACATTTGACCAATTGGTCGAGCTATATACAAGATAAAATAATGAGAAATAAGTTTTATACATTTACTACCGTTTAAGACCCTTAAATGATTGGTCGTCGAAATGTATTTATATTTACTCATCAACTAAGACCCATATTTATGTTTACTCATCAGCTAAACCCTAATTTATGTTTGGTCGATTTGGATTAGTCGATAAATACGTATTTATGTTTACTCACCAGCTAAAACCCGTATTTATATTTATTGCCCTTAAATGATTGATTGAGTACTTATTGGCTTGAGATCCATAATTGATTGGTCAAATTGAACAACTAGAAAAATATCTATTTATGTTTACTCTTTATTATATATATTATTAAGATTTGAGGTTCCATCTTAAAAGGTCAACCTTATTAGGAGGAGTAGCTAAAACTCTTATAAATTGGTCTATGTTTTCATCTTTATTCAATGTGAGATTCTATCCCTTAACATGCCCCGTAAAGCCACTTTAAGATGTTGAGAAAGAATTCTTCTTCTCCTTGATAGGATTAGATGGAAAAGTTGATTATAATTGGGCTGTTTTGGGCTTGATTTAGTTGGTTGGAGTAAGATGATTTATTTGCCACTTAATTATTATTAAAGTTTTTACATGTGATTTTTTTGGGAAAAAAATGAAGTTTGAAAGATCATCACCCACGTACCCATACCCATACCCGAGTCTGAAATTTGGACCATTTTTAACCATATCCCCGTATCCTATATTTAAAAAAATAAAAGATTCGACACTTAGATACCCGATATCCGTACCGAAGTTCGAGCATCATAGCTTTTAAGTGGGTTACTTATTAATTACATTATTTGGATTAGTGCATACTGCAAAAGATAACGGCCTCTGCGGAGTGGATTCCCTAGAAGTAGCGGGCAACACGATGGAGTAATTGAAGTGGTTCAAGGCATGGTTGAGGATCTTAACAATGCAATACACATCCAACCTCACAGTGTTGATGTGCTACTGAGTGAATGGATAGGCTATTGTCTTCTCTATGAGTCTATGCTCAATTCTGTACTGCTTGCTCGGGATCGATGCTTGAAGCCTGGAGGTGCCATTCTCCCAGACACAGCTACTATGGTGAATTGAGCTTTTCATTTTTAGTTTTTGTACTTGACATGTTACTTCATGACAAAACCAATGATTTTACTAACCTTTCAATTTCCAGTTTGTTGCGGGGTTTGAACGAGGAGGTATCACTAAAACATTTTGGGAGAACGTCTATGGTTTCAATATGTCACATATTGGCTCGGAAGAAATTGAGTATACTGCTCGGAATCCTATAGTTGATGTCATTGACAGTTGTGATATTGTCACCACTACTCAAGTTCTCCAGGTACGTATTTGATTTACTTTTAAGTTTTAATCATTTTGATGATTAAGCGTCTAATTCATTAATATGACAATATTGAACATTCATCCGTTATTATGCTACAGCATATTCCCATTTGAGATGGTGATTTTAGGATGTAGAAAAAATGAATAGGTTTTTACAACTTATGGAGCACGAGGTTTTCTGCTACGTAAACTTTGTACTATGATGCTAACATAGTTTATTATTCAGTACTTTTGAGTGTTCCACTACAAATTTGTACCATGGTCGATCAACTGCCTGCTCTATCATAGTTCCAAGTCCTAACTAATTATTCTCTTTCTTCAGGTGTTTGACCTGGTGACGGTGCAATCTGATCAGATGGACTTCACAGCAAAAATCGAACTGAAACTTAAGTTGGTCACTCTGATGAAGAACTTAACTGGGTCCAAACTAGAAATCACTTGGTGTCATGGATTGGTCTTGTGGTTTGAGACTGGATTTACCGAAAGGTTTTGTAGTGACATGCCAACCAATTTATCCACGTTGCCTTACAATCCCTAAACTCACTGGTCCCAAATTATCCCCACATTTCGAGAACCAATTGCATCGGTATCGGCGAAGGTTACTAGTGGAAAACCGGCCGCAATTGGTACAGACACTTACCCTGCTATGAGCGTGCAATCTTGCATCAGTATTATGCGAGCTGTTCAGCATCGCAGCATTGACATTTCGATGGAAGTCTCAGGGATAGGACCCGATGGTCAAAAACGTAATTGGCCAGTACAATTGTTCGCTCTCCATTAATGATAATTAACTTATGCTAGTGTTTTGCTTTTGTTACTTTTTCTAGGGCATGAATTAAGTATTGAATCATGTCTGTTTTTGATACACACTCTACTCAACAAGGAGTTTGCATTTTTTGGATTTCCATATATGTAATTTTGTTCGTGGATTCTATTTTGCTTCCTTTTTGTCCTTAGGATTTGAAATTTTTTGCTTCCTTTTTGTGCTTTGAGTTTGGACGCACGTATTCGTAATTTTTGGATTCCTTTATTGTGCTTCCTTACTTTTTATTTTGTTCAGTCAATCAATATTCCAAGTTCTCTGTCTCAACTTCCAAGATGAGGAAAATCAACCAAAAATCAAATTCCAACAGTTCAAAATAGAGCCATGAAAACAATTTAACAAATATGTACCAAAAAAATAAAAATAACTCACACATGAAGGAAAAAAAATATATAAATTGTATTTCAAACAATAAATCAAGTTAATTTGGGAAGCGAAAAAAAAAAAAGGGCAGCAAGAAAATATTTCCAGCAAGTTTAATTAATAATAACTCTTATCAAATAAAAACTTTCTTTGTACGTAAAAGCCTTCCGTCAATTAGAATTATTTTAAGCAGACATTTTTTGCTTGCAGTAAGCTCATAGTTTAATGGTTTCACACTTTTTAATTTCGAAATATTCATTGTATAGTTACAAGTTTCTCTAGCACCCGCCTTAACTGTGATCGAAATAATCCAAACGACAATATATAAATACAAGGCCGTACCAGTGTTTCGTGGGGCCTGAGGCGAACTTCAAAATTTTGGCTCCATTTTTTTCAAAATGCATTTTTACAAAATACCATACATTTTCCCATAAAATAATATTACACGTAATCTCAAGCTTTTCCTCTTTTTTTTAACTACACATTCTCCCAAAAATCACTATTCCAAAACTCATTTTTCCCTAAAACTACATTTTAATGTAGCCCACTAAATGCATTTTCAAAGCTACATTTTCTTGGTTGTCTTGGTCTTCCCTAATGATTTACCATTCCTTTAAGTTACTTGTAAACCCTTTATTTTGTTACTTCCAATGTCAAACACAGAAGGTAGAATTACAAAATCATTTACTGGATTGTACAAGGATCACGATCTGCCTTAAGCCAATGCTTGAGAATTATGAACCAAAGTTCCATTTGCAGTGTATATCATACAATATGTAAAACAAATACCAAAATGTAAATAGATAAAAAGATGTGGCATAAATTCAGAAACAGGAGCATTCTCACTTCCATTACTTCAAAATAAAAACTTGTGTTAGAACATAATCAGATTTTAATCCCAGAGTATAAGGTTTCATCTATGGCATAGTTCAACTCCAGTTTCCATACATAAGGCCTAATATATCAAGAATTATAAAAAAAAATTCTCTTCTTTTCAGCTCAAACCCAGAGTATAAGGTCACTTAGAATTGCAGATTTATAAAAATAAAGTCCCAGTTCAAACTTCAACCCCAATCATCCTCAATCAATAATCATCCATCCAAAAGAATCTGAGAAACCCCAAGTGCCACATATAACAAGAGTAAAAATACAAATGGAATTGAGTTTAATTGTTTAAATTCCCTTGTTCCGCCATGGAATTCAACCTGCAAATTATCCCAAGGCATTGGACTGATGGACTCACTGGGTGCATAAAAGGGCAGTGCAAAATGTGATAATCCCCACCCAAATAAAGGAGAAAAGGAATGAAAAATGGCTATCTAAGCGTTATTGTCACTTGAAAAGGTCCATATAGGTCCTCAGAACTATTATGATTTATGCATCTAGAAGCCAGATGACGAACAATAAATGGGAGGAAGCGTGAGGATAAGACAGAAAATTTTTCATCTATTTACATTATGGAACAAAATGAGGAACCAACTTCAACTTGCTAGCAACATTCAGGCAGATACTTCAGTCAAAGTGAATGCATAAATCAGTCTAAAGTACTTAAAACTTTACCTTCCAGTTCCACTGCGGCACACGCAATTATCGGCTACAGCTTCTAGTTCTTCCGTCTGGCGTGACCGTGACGGCGTCAGCGTATGGACTCTGGACTGGAGTCGCCTCAGCAGGCCGTAACTGTGGAGGCGCAGTGGAGGGACGTGAAGAGCTGGAAGGCTGGGAAGTTTTAGGTTTATTAAAATAAAAAAAGGGCCCCTAAGTACTGAGGCGGAGGCCTCCTCAGGTCCGGCCCTGCCTGCAAGATATATACGTAGTGGTTGATGTGTGTGAGCGGAACAATTATTTTATTATAAATACACTCAAAAAAAAAAATGTGACTAATTATTATGGAAAGATATTGTGGACGATAAGAAAACAATTATTTTGAAGAAATTACTTTGGAAATTTGTGCTATTTAAAATAATCAAGACGCGGAGGTTCGAGCGAATTTGTGAGAAGATATCTAATTGTTTTCTGTTACATAAAAAACTAATTATTAAATTTGATTTAAATTAAAATATGAATTTTAATTTCCATAAAAGGGAGGACATTGTCCTAAGGGTGATGCTACCGTGCTAGAAAGGTAGGGATGACAAAAAAATTCATTCAACTCGATACCCTTGGGGCCCGCCCCGAATGGGGCGGAGATTACCCGCCTAACCGGGTAAACGGGGAGGGGACGGGGCGAGGGTCATTACCCCGAAGTGGGTATGGAAAATATAGTCACCACTTCACTACCCGCCCCATTTAAAGTTAATTTCAAATTAAAGTTTTTTATCGAAAAAAAATAAT
>CAIGRR010073133.1:0-16290 GCA_903798365.1 Fraxinus sp. 1973-6204 | reverse complement strand
AAATGAAAACAAATTTCAAGGGAGATTTATAAAAATTTTAAAATAAGAGGGGATGTCTCTAGAATTATTATAAATCTATGGGGAGGTTTCTGAAATTACCAATTATCTTTGGCATGTTAAAAATAAATAATTCTAGTTAGGATTTTTAACAAAAGTCGCTCATGTCACATTTGCAAAAATGCCATCTAACACCAGTTTACATGACATTACATGATGGGTTCAAATTTAAGTGAAATTATTTGATTCTTTTAATTAAACCGATAATTTAATGTCCCTCACATAAATTGTTGTTACACACTAGTAGTTTTAAATAGCATTACTCTTGCAAAAAATGAAAGATTTACGCATTTCGGCGAACTCTCCAAAATGATTTCTTGCATCGCTCTTAAATTGGCGAGGTAGTCCGAACAACCCACATTGTGTTGAGATCTTGCAAGTTTCAAAGCACGTCAACTCCTTTTTGGCGCCATTTTATTCAAAATACATTTTTCTCTTTTCACCGTACATTCTCCAATAAAACAATATTATATGTAAATTCAAAAAAAAACTTCCTTTTTTTAACCACACATTATTCAAAAATTCACTATTTTAAGATATAGATTTCCCCAAAATTTAATTTTAATGGACTCCAGATAAGAGTAAGTCAATTAGGATCAAAACATCTCAGCATGTAAACATGGCGTGAGTTGCAGCGGCAAATCCAGCACCCGACGAGGGAACGCGGTCGTCCATGCTGGATCCGTCGAAATTTACAGGCACGACGGTATTGGTCAGTTACAGTCCATACACAATGACGTGACAGACTTACATGGAATAAGAAAGGTGGAAGAAGATGAGTGTATTTGGCCATTTTTATCATTTTCAGATTTTGGACCTTTTTTTAGTTGAGCTTATGTCAAACAAAAAAAAAAGTGTAAGAATTGTAAAGGAAACAAAATTAAAGACCATATCAATTATCATACGACATTTCATCCAATTTCTCAAATTTTCAAAATTTTTTAATAGTATGATCTTAATTTTAGAACTTGAAGTTGAAGTGATATTTTTTTATATGTATTGATCATTTAACTGGAGATTTATTATGTGAATTGTTATAATTTACGATTTATGAAATTTGGGGAATTTCTAAATTTGTAAGTATGTGATAAATGTAATAAATGATAAATTGAGGAAATTGTGAATATGTGATTATATGTGATCATTGATAAACTGGTGTTGAGAATTGAAAGTTAATGATAGTTTAATTTATATTTAATTCGTGAATTGCGTTTAATTTTCGTGCATATTATGGAACGAATTTTTCAATCGAAACGAAAGTTATAAACTAATTTTTCTAGTGGTGCATCTAATCCCGCTACTACTTTTAGTGTATTTACATATATTATTTAATTAAATATTAATAAACAACTTCGTTATTAAGACTGTTGTGTTGATGATCAATGGTCAACGGTCAATAATCATCCTAACTAACTTCCAGTCTTGAATCTGTCACTGGTGAGCTGACAATTACGATCAACTCTACCCTAGGGGCTTGTTGCGTGTCCGTAGTTGCCTATTTATTTAGAAAAATTAATTGACTCATATAACTACAATTTGCATGAAAAACGTAGAAAGCCGCTAGCTCGCTGATTTTCCAAATTTCATGCTAAGTACAAACACAAGTTCTCAACTTCTCATTCTCGACAAAAATTATCGGCTTATGTCCGTGAAACTAGTTAACGACCCATCCCTTGTTCAATGCAACTTTGTCCAAACGTCATTTGATTAAAAGCTTTCACGTGACAAGTCACACTCATCCTTACCGTTGAGGAAGAGTTTCGAATTGACACAACGTAAAACAGAGAGGCGTATACAGCAATCAAAAACAGATAATAAATGTCCTACAACTATGAAAAGGAAAATGTAAATAAAAAAAAAAAAAGGATAAAATTTTACTTAAATCATGTTGATTTTTATAAAAGTAATTTTTTTGAAAAACGTGTGATTAAAATTAAGTTTGATGAAATGTAAATTTGAAAAATCTTTAGAGGGTGTTTGGTGTGGTCCGTGTGGATTAAAATCAGATTTTTAGTGGATTGTGATAGATGTTTTTAAAATGTTTGGTTGAAAAGATGTGCAACCCATGAAAGATGTTGATATGAATTGTTTGATTTAGACTTAGATTAAAATCAAATTTTAATCCGACCCAAACAGACCCTAAAATAAACAAGTGCTTAGCCTAAGTTTGATATAAATTTATAACTGATTTATACATTCTCCGAAAGTCAAATATCTACGCATTCATAACATCTACACATTTTTTAATTTGCCAAATGGAGGCTAATTAAAAAAATTAAAAAATAATTACTTATTGTTAAGTAAAAGAAGCAATGGAGAGCTTTTAAGGCTTGTTTGATTTTGATTCTTTCAAAAGTAATTTTTTTGAAAGTGTGCTTGTGTCAACCTGTAATTAAAAAGGACGAAAAAACTACTAAAAAAAGACGAAAGATATTTTTTTTTGCAATAATGCTCTTTGAACATGTTCAAGTGTGGTGATGGAGGGATAGGGTGACATGCCAGATAATAACGAGGTGTTGTATTTTTATTTTTTTCAACTCGTCTAATCATATGTCCTCCTTATTTTTGAACCAACCTGTTTGGGTAACACAATTGAATATTTTGAGCTCAAGTTGTTAAAAATGAATGTGCGTGACAAGTGATTCTCAAAAGAATCAAAATCAAACCGGGCTAAATCTTTGTAACCAAGCAGGAAGTTGAAGGGGGCAGCTTTTGCTTTATAAATACAGCACAGACTTCTCTGCATTTTCCCTGCAAAAACTTGCCAGTTGGTTGGTTGGTTAGTTAGTTGGTTAGGGCATTGTATACTCTATGGGCAACACAAAAATGGCTTACTCTTCTTCTTCCTCCTCTCTTTCCATTAATTTTACAGTTCTGTTTCTCGTTCTGTTTGCCTCTAAACTTCTTGGCGCCGCCGCCTACCCTACCGTCAAGCACTACCCTGTCCGCCACCGCCGTCACCCCCACATTGCCTCTCATAACTACAGAGATGCACTCACCAAATCTATTATGTTCTTTGAGGGACAGAGATCGGGGAGACTTCCTCCTAATCAAAGGATTTCTTGGAGGAGAAACTCTGGCCTTTCAGATGGCTCAGCTGCTCATGTATGTGTGCATTTCCTTTACTAAAAAAATGATCAGTTTTGTAATTTTTGCTTATTTTAACTGGGTTTTGCTTATTTTGAGTTTACATGACAATGCAGGTTGATTTGGTGGGTGGGTATTATGATGCAGGGGACAATGTGAAGTTTGGGTTTCCAATGGCATTTACCACCACTATGCTTTCTTGGAGTGTTATTGAATTTGGTGGGCTTATGAAAGGAGAGTTGCAGAATGCAAAAGAAGCCATTCGCTGGGCTACTGATTATCTTCTCAAAGCCACTGCTCACCCTGACACCATTTATGTCCAGGTTTTCACTTTTATTCTCTTATTCACCACTAATATGGCAGTTTGATAGCCAGTTTAAAACTTTGTCGAATCTTATTCATCAATAATATGTGAAATGTAAAATTTGTCGAATCTTACATCAAAATGAAAAGCAGCAAGCGGAACTTAAATAAAAGAAGCCCCAAGCCCCTCTTCTCAGCAATAGTATGTTAAAATGGGGTTGTGATTTGGGGATTTATGCAGGTGGGGGATGCAGGGAAGGACCATGCTTGTTGGGAGAGACCTGAGGACATGGACACTCCAAGAAGTGTGTTCAAGATAGACAAAAATACCCCAGGCACTGAGGTTGCAGCTGAAACAGCTGCAGCTCTTGCAGCAGCCTCTATAGTCTTTAGAAGAAGTGACCCCACTTATTCCAAGCTCCTTGCCAGAAGGGCCATCAGGGTATAATTTAAATATTAATTAACAATTAAATGCACAAGATGATTAATGCAACAATTTTGTCTTGAGGTTTATGTTTGGTTTGTAGGTGTTTCAGTTTGCTGATAAATACAGAGGCCCATACAGCAATGGACTGAAACCATATGTCTGCCCTTATTATTGTGATTTTTCTGGATATCAGGTGAAAAGAACTCTTTTATCTTTTTCTTGCATTTTGCTGCCTTTCATTAATCTTTTCAACATTGTAGTTGTTCTTAATGATCTAAAGAAAATGAACTTTTAGTAGCCGTTTCTAAATTTATTGGGACCAAGGCTTTGTTTAAATTTATGTGTATTGATTATTTAAGGATGAGCTGTTGTGGGGTGCCGCTTGGTTGCATAAGGCCACCAAGAACCGAATGTACCTTAACTACATTCAAGCAAATGGACTGACCCTTGGTGCTGATGAATCTGACAATACATTTGGTTGGGACAACAAGCATGTTGGGGCTAGAATCCTTCTTTCAAAGGTCACATTCTAAATAAGTACTTTTTCCTCATCAATTAATTCTTCTCTCGTCTTTTTGTATAATCATTCAAGTTACATTTTCTCAGGCATTTCTTGTCCAAAAGGTCCAATCCCTCCATGATTACAAAAGTCGTGCAGATAATTACATTTGTTCTCTAATCCCAGGGACCCCTTACTCTTCAGCACAGTACACCCCAGGTTCGTCCCCCCTTATGGCATGTTTGGCAAGATCGATTGAGAAATACGTGACTGTATTAGGAAAGAAAACAAAATTAGAGCCTTTTGTAATCCACTGTCGGGTTGTTTTTAGTACTGTGAGCCAAACATGCTATGAGTTTAGACAACTTTAATCAAGTGGATTTTTTAAACTAATGGAGAGAAATGTTATCAGGTGGGCTTTTGTTTAAGATGAATGACAGTAATATGCAGTATGTAACATCCACATCTTTCCTGCTGGTCACTTATGCCAAGTACTTGACCTCTTCACACATGGTGGTTAATTGTGGTGGAGCCACTGTCACGCCAAAGAAGCTTAGAACACTTGCCAAAAGACAGGTACAATCCTTTCTCTTTTGTTACTAATATAAATTATTACACACTCCTATCGATGCGCTAGGTCGGGATCTTGGGTGCGACGTGCTTGCACCGGGATCCTGGGCCTTGTGAGAAGTGGACGAAGGTTATAATTTCCATCTAAACAGTAGCTGCTGTGGTACTTTTAAAGTGAATAGTTCATTAACTTAATTTTCTGATAATCTGGAAATATCGAACATATAGGTGGACTATTTGCTTGGAGATAATCCCATTAAAATGTCGTTCATGGTGGGCTATGGTGCAAGGTATCCACTGAGGATCCACCACAGGGGATCATCTCTCCCTTCCATAGCTACACATCCAGCAAAAATCCAGTGCTCCGCAGGGTTCAGTTTAATGAGTTCCCAGTCTCCCAATCCCAACATCCTGATGGGGGCCATAGTCGGTGGGCCCGATCAGCACGATCGCTTCCCAGATCAACGGTCTGATTACGAGCAATCGGAACCAGCGACTTATATTAATGCACCCCTTGTTGGATCCTTGGCATATCTTGCTCACTCATTTGGCCAACTCTAAGAAATTTATCAAATTACAGCCCTTTTCCATTTTCAGTTCACTTTTATTTCTCTGTTTATGGTTGATTAGTAAGTACTAATTGTGATTCTCGAGTTTCTGTGTTGTAGTCGAAGTGTACTTGAAATGGGATAGAACATTGTTGGAGTCGGGTCGGGTGGCCGAGACTAAAGAGTTTTCGAGCCATGAAAATATGTGCACGGTTGTTAAGGTTGCACAGTCTATGATGTATACCTCATTAATTAAGGATGTGTTGTTATATTTAATATTGTAATGGATGATTGTGACTTTATGGGCATTGAGTTGCTTTTGAGTATGTTGGTTAGCAAACAACTTTCAGATCATAAAATACAGCATTGAATAATATAATCACACATGACAAGGAATTTATAGATTCTCTGAACGGAGTGCTGTAGCGGTCTCGCTTGATTACTCGTCATTTATGAGTGAATCGAAAATTACGTCTAATCCTAAATGTCAAATACATTAGAGCATATTCGATAGAGATTAAAATTAAAAATATAATTGTTATTTCGTCTAGTAAAAGTCAACAATAACGACTAATTTTTCAATTTTAATCTATATTGAACGAGCTCTAGATCTCATTCAATTCTACTTAAATCATAAGAATAAAAAATGCAGAGGTGCCTAACTCTAAGAGTGTTTGGTGTACATTTTTTAGGAAAATGCATTTTTTTTTGTGACGTGATGGTGTGAATACGTGGTTGATAAAAAATAAAAAAATTTATTGACGTGATGGAAAATATTATTTTATTGAAAAATGTGTAATTAAAAATACATAGAATAATGAGAATGTGAATGTGACTCAAACTATGCTAAATCATATATTTTGTAGTTAATTAAATTTAGAGGGCTGCTAGTGTGACAGGCGACCCTCCAATAGGAGGGCGCCATGTAGACGCCTGTTTTTGGCTCGATCCTTGAGCCTGTCACTCTAGAATTTTTCTTAAATTTATAATATAATGATACAAACGTCATACTTAAATTGATGGTAAACCAATGATGTAAAATAACGCTACTATTTGTAGCAATGATCATGCTATGTGTACATATTATGTCAAAGTTTATGGATAATATCACTTACACGTATCATCATCCTTGTAACAATGAAAACAAATAATTCAGTGGAGTACAGTTTGGAGGGATTGAATACTTTACCGTTGTTTTTTGGGGCCCAATATTGACCGTTGGATATGTGTGATGAAAATGGAAATAGAATACAGCATGTGATGTGGGGAACTGTGAATCACGTGGTCTAAAGGCTGCATACACTGTAGTGTCAGAATCTGCAAATGTTGACTGGAAAGAATAGTGTTAATCTTACACGTGTCACATGCCAATTCTCTCCGCTCGACTTCAACTGTATATCGAGAATTACATAGAATTTGATTTTCATTTCATTCCTTCCACCCTCAATACTACTTGAATTTGTTTTATAGATCTTGGATCCCCTATGAGCTGCTTCTATGTTCATGTTTAGTGTAAATTAAAAGTCCATAAAATAAATAATTAATTTTAATCATAGATTTCTTGTATCCGTAAAACAACTCTAGTTCTGTGTGAAAAATAAGAATATAGCCGCATGAATCTTTATCAATTCTATCCATTTACTGGAAAACCAGAGAAATCAATCAACAAATTGTCTGCTATATATATTTATATAAATATAAAGAAAAGAACTTAGGAACAGCAATGGCCTGGCCTGGCCTGACCTTCACAGTTAAGCAAAGTGACAGTTTACTATGACTCAGGCTCGTGGGCAGCTTCCGTGGAGGGAAGTTACACTGGCCACGATGAGTCGAACGAGGGGAAAGGGGCCCCGATTGCATGTTTTGGCTAATCGGGACTACCAAGTTGATGCATTAATTACCCACTTATCGATCTATACACCAGAAACGATTGGACCAAATCTCTTTAGAAACTTGAATATTTATTTAACATGTCCAAATATCTTCCAAGTTTTATATCCATACAACAGAAACATTATTCTTCACACATACATAGAAATTTAGGCATCTCTTTGGGATTAGAAGATTGAGATGCTTCCTCTCTGCACCCTTTTTACTGTGGACCATCAACTGCCAAAGGAACAGATTTTGCCTGAAACAGACAACGGCCAACGCATTATAGAAATTCTGTGTACATTATTCATGCAATCTGTTAAAAACTTATTATGCTTTTTCAAGATTTATAGGCTAAAACTACTCCCGCAAGACAAGTAGAGTTATCTCACCAAGTCACGAAACTTGAGAATGTAGAACATCTCAAGATATCGTCGAGTTTCACGACGCTCGAGTTTTGATACATATTTCCAGAAGCCGTATACTCCCGCCAGTGTCATCAGCCTCTCCGAGTAAATTTTCCACGTATATCTTCATTGAAAAGGATTAATGACACCCGTGCACTAGTAAAGCTCAAGAATGCAAAAAAGTTTGTAATAATAATACGAATGCACCAACTTTACAAACTGCAACCTACTGTTCACATGTTTGGCTAATAAGCTTCAACCAAATATTAAAGAGGTTAAAATAAACAGCAATTTGTGTTTGTTCAACAACTTGTAGTTTCAATGATAGGTTTCTGTGCTGCATGATGCCCTGTATATATTTCAAGTGAGCTCACCTGTCATGATATTCAGATTTCAAGCTTGGATTTATTGACATATATTCAATCTTTGTAAAAGGAAAAAAAAAAAAATCTACTGAGCTTTAGAAGAAGTACGAAGTTACTTCAAGTAACTCCTTTAACATGCTTGGCGAGGCTTAAAAGCCCCCTTAACCTGTTTTTCTTCAACATTATGACCCTTCATAGTTCTTACTGTCAAAAAAGCCCCTTTTAAGCTTAGCAGAGTCTCTGTTTCCAAAATATTTGGATATGTTCCTCTTTCTTTGATCTTAAAAATAATTAATTATTTTGAAAGTAAATCTTACTTTAACGTCAACACAGGTTAATGGCTTAATTTCTACTTTGACCAATAAAATAAAATCTTATTCACTTAATAAATAAATTTGTAAGCTTAATAATCTAAACATGCTCTTAATCATCCCGCTGCAGAAATCCAGTCATAAACGAACTACAAGAGACGGTTAGTGTCCTCGAAGTACATACCTCGTATGAATTCTTTGAAGAGATCCTTCGGATATTGTAACCCAATAGCTTGGATCTTCATTGCATTTTTGAAAGAAATCCACCATGAGTTCAGCAGCCTTATCGGGATGATATGGATCAATGTGAAACCCGGAAATGCCATCTTCAATAATTTCCAAAGGACCACCATGGCAAGTTGCAAATGTTGGAAGGCCACAGGCCATGGCCTCAACCACCGTAAGTCCAAACGCTTCATAAAAGGCAGGCTGAATGGAGAAGAAATAATTGTTGTTTGGTCAAAAAGTTCATTTATTGGACACAAATTTGGGTGCAATTGTCGCTGAAATAAAGAAATCAACATAGATTCCATGCCTAATTATATAAATAAACGTGTCCACCCCAACATAATTGCTTAAACTTTTAGATGGGGTGGTTTAATATGACATTATAGGAGGCAAAGGCCTTGTCTTCAATTCATGTCTTCACCCATTTAGAAAGATTGTGTCAGGCCTTGAGAAGAAAGTAAATCCAGCTTACACATGAGAGTTTTGAATGTTGAATACTAACTTTCAGTAAATAAATGTGCATCTTCTCTAACAACTATAATTTTTAGATGAGAATATGGGAATTTAGATGCAATCGTCTAACAAATAAAGAAATGAACACGAACATCAAACCTGAACAAAAATCCCCCTCTTGTCTGCTACGTAGCGATAAAGTTCACCATTACGCGCTCGATTTGTTTGGGCTGCTATCCATCTTATCTGGCCATCTAGATTGTATTGCTTAATTAGAGAGTGCATCTTCTCAATTTCCACAATTTCTTCTCTATCATTTGAATTTTTTACATCAATGGAACCAGCTACCAAAACCAAGTTCGCTAATTCTCTGAGCTTGGGATTTTTAGCATAAGATTCAACCAATCCCGTAATGTTTTTAACCCGGTCAAGCCTTGCCATGGAGAAAATAATGGGTTTCGATTGATCTTTCAATATACCACTGCATCAAGTAGAGTACAGTTGAAGGTAAGGTAAATAGGCTATCAACAAATAATATCCTCCATTATGTTGCTTTCTTAGAGGAAATGTTATATCAGATCATATTAAAATATTTAAACTATTTAGTAATTAGAAATAATGTTTTCTGAGATGAGAGCGCAGATTTTCGAAATCAGTTCTTGATACCACCACCATATGTTTATATATAGGGCCAATACGAGTAACAATGTCGAGATTCTAAATTTAGCCTATTTGACATTAAACATTATAAAATCTGTTGGAGCACATTAAAAAATCAAATTCCATGGTGTGTGGTACAATTAGGCAAGTTTGGTAACTGAAAATTATAACAAAAATATCAGTGAAAAAAATTCGAAAACCCAACGAAACATGTTTATTTCTTTTCATTCCTTTCGTTTTACTTCCTACAAGGAACATCCTTTTAAACCTCGAACTTCATATACAGGAAAAAAAGATTTTTTTTTTTTTTTTCTTTTTAACTTTTCTCCATAATGGATTTAAATGTAATACTTATTTTGACAGTACTACTTGTTTCAAACTTTGACTGAATGGAAAATAAAAAATATTTTATCCTTTTCTTCCCAAAACAGTTATGAGTTTGTTACTTAGGCCCCGTTCGGTAGGGATTAAAATCAGATTAAAATTGAAAATATAGCCGTTATTGGTCTGACTCGTCTAATAAAAGTCAACAATAACGGCTAGTTTTTCAATTTTAATCCGATTTTAATCTTTACCGAACGGGCCCTTATTTTGAAATTACTAAGTATTTCAAACTTTTACTGCATGAAAACCATGCTCATCAGTCATCACCAAGCAGCGAGAATGACATAATGTACGTTGATAGTTTACATGTTTGCATTCTTCCAATCCATTATTATAGTTTGAAGAAATACCTAATCAACCGGTCACTTACATGTGCTCATCATTCTGTTCGGGACCAAATAGCATCGTTTCAATTGAACCATGAAGAGAAGTCAGTCTTTTTTCCTTGTCGGTGTATGGAAAATAAATGCAGTCATCCGCTCCTGGAGAAACTATATTAAACTTGGGATCAAACACATCGATGCCATGAACAACGCGGTATAGGCCTGGCAGAGTGAAAGCTGCATGACTTTCATACTGACCAACAGTATTCTTCCTGGAAATAAATCATCAAAAAGAACCAATATGATATTGAATTTCCATTACTAAATGCATCTGTATTAATGAGGCAAAAATTAGCAGAAGAAGAAAATAAAGTTGATTTTTTTTTTCTCCCAAGTGTAGTTTAAGTAGGGGCATAGACAATCTTGTTACAAGACATTGCAATAGGTCATATATACATTCATATATGTTATCCCCTAACTCTGAGAGCAGTTATTATTTTTTTTTTTTCAAAATGAAATCAGACACACACAAAGCAAATACATTATAATGGTTTACCCTAAATATGAGAGCCATGTCCACTGGCTGGTGTAGATTTCTCACTATAATGAAGAACATTCTTACAACAGTTTTTAACGTCTATATCTTGTCAAGAAAACTCTCCTACACCCCCACCCAGAAAAGAAAAAAAAATCCTTCATATTTTGATAGGAATCACTTGTATGAATGCTCAATATAGCCGATTGGGCTCCAAATAATCCAACATTATCCGTCTAAAGGCTTCCATGGTATTTCCCAGCTACACTAGAAAACATTGGATTTCTTTTCATCTCTAAGAATTATTGGAGTGGTATCTCTACAATAGGATCGGAAAGAAACTCTGGTGCGGCAGAAGTGGAACACGTTGAACAATAATGTGCATGCAAATCTCTGTGGAAAAGGAACTCAGGATCTGGACCTGATTAATTTTGTGAAATTTTGCAATAAATTAAATTAGTAATATATTAAATTCGGGTGAAGAACCATAGAAGCATCAAGAAAAAAAGGAAATTAAAAGATGTAAAAGAAAGGAATAGTTTTTATTCCACCAAAATAATTTTGGAGAGTGAAGTTAGGAAAAATAACAATCATAATAGTCGAGGAAAAACATTCAGATACGGTTGTCATTGTAGGTGGACTTACGTTCCTGCAATTTCCTGGTATGTACTTGTGATTATAAAATCTGAATTATTCATGGCTAGGAGATCAGCAGTGAATTGACATGAGAAATGGTATTTGTCCTCAAATTTTTTCCAATAAGTGTCCGAATCTGGATACTTTGTTTTCTCCAAGGCATGTGCAATAGTGCACTGAAACGGGAAGGAAAAAGTAATTACCAGAAAATTATTTTCATGCAATCAATCAAGGCAGGAAAAAAACATCAATATTCACCTGTGTGACTCCCATCTTATAAGCTAAAAGGGATGCAACAAGATTCCCGTCACTGTAATTGCCTATAATTAGGTCCGGTGCACCCTGCAGCTCTGCTGAAATTTCATTTGCAGAATCCTGATGATCAAACAAGGTAATGACGATGTATCAAAAAAAATTAATGATAATCCAGAAGTCAATAAAAAAAATTAATGATAATCCAGAAGTCAATACAAGATCCAAATAACACGATCATTTGTTGACATCTTTCAAAATCAATCTAACCAAAGATCACAATAGTAGCATCTATGAGGAAAATATATAAACGTGTAGTTGTTCCAGCCATGGTGTGGATAGAAGGCATCGATTTCATACCAGAACTGTGTTTAAAGTAGGAAAAGTCAAGCAATCTTTGTTGAAAATTATAGATGTAAATAAATTTAACTCCTCTCTTTTACACATTCAGCTTTAGACGAGTTGGTTCATGTTGCTAGAGGAAGCAAAGGTCCTAGGTTGAAGTCATGCTGCCACCTATTTATTTATTTGACGCATCAGACCTTCGGTAAAAGAACAAGGCCTGACCATTTCGCTGCAAATGTTAACCTTTATCTTGAGCACATATATGTAGCTAATTCGTAACTTAGGAGTTAGGACTACAAAGTATATAGTATAGAAAAAGTAATACACATCTGACACAATTTACAAATATGAATTTTGAGAACAGATGTAGTTAGTTCAGTCTAACCTGTGCAAACTTTTCCAAGTAAGGCCACACATCAAACCTTGAAATCCATTTACGAAGAATTCCATGCTCAGTTTTAAAAGGAACGCGCAGAATGTGCGTATGCTCACATCCGCTAACTCTCTCCAACCGCTGGTTGCATGAGGTGCCTTTTGCGTCAGGTATTAATCGAGTAACCTAGCAGAATCAGAGAATAGCATGTTTTAAAATAACAGGAAATAGGCTACATTACCAACAAAATATCATATCGATAAAAATCCAAATAAAGTATCTCGAGTATACAATAAGAATTCTAGGAGTGATATTCAGTCCTTGCTGCTTGATTCTCATGATCATCTCATTCTCCAAGGCACGCACTTGATCTAGTATGTACACAACCTGCATAAGAGCAAAAGGAGAAATAAGATAAGTTCCTCTACACTACATTATGATTAGAGAAACACCAATTTATTTCATGACACAACATTGAAATCTGTAAAACTATAGTAGATGTATTTTAAATGTTTTTGAAGAGGTGATCTATCTTTATCATTGTTTTGCATCTGTAAAACAACATACGCACTTGAGACATCCAGGATTGAAATTAAGTTAACCTACATTCATGATAGCACATAACTATCATAAAAGGCAAATGCCCCTACTATTTCTGGTCACTCTTGCCAAGGATTGTATAACATGTTTGGCTAAGCCTAAGAAAAGTAAAGTTACTATTAAGTAACTCGCCAAACATGTTTGAGCTTTTTCAGAAGCTATTTTTTGGGAGATTTTCAGTTAAAAAACTTAATTTTTAAAAAGCATTTACTTACTTTCCACAAAAGTTCTTTTCCAAAGCATCTACTTACTTTCATTGAAGGTTCAACATTTTTTAGGCTTAACAAACATGCTGAAAGCCATTTTCTAGTGAATTCCCACATTGAGAGAAGATGGCTATTTGGAAATATTTATATTTCTTTTAGTTTCCAGTTGAATTGCTGGAGCTTATTAGTTAAGATATGTATTCAATTGTGGCATCTGGAAGACGTGCGAAAAATAAGACTAAAGAACATTTCTGAGCAATAAAAGAATATACGAATCCAACATGTGTTCCCCATGCCCTCAGCTATATAAAAATGGTTAAACCACAGTTACCTGACCACCAGTATCGGGCAAGCCCAAGACGTTTGCCTGGCCAAAATATCCATGAATTGACAAGATGACAACATTAAACACCATGGGTACTCTACCAAGAAATGTTTCTAATGTGGACGGGTCGGGAGCTTGGAGGATGTCAGAGAGGAGATGCATCATCTCCAGAACCCTTGCAGCAGTATCTCCCCAACCTCTCTCGAAACCCATCCCTTGCAATCTGCATGCCCAATATATGTTATACTAGGCAAAAGTATATATATCTTGAAAGAATGTATTTGTATAAGAAAACGCACGTATATTCAAATTCGGAATAGGGGGTCTCTGGTGGTAGCTTAGAGAGATAGTCGTCTGCCTTAGCCAGCGTAGACTCGAGCCTCGATATACGTTGTATCCGATCATTCAACATCAACACCTACACAAATAATGTAGTGCACTAGATATAAAATAAGCCATTTCACGTTTGGTAAAAGAGCAATAATATTTAGTTTATTCTAGAACTTACATGCCCTTTATGATTGTGTGCTCGAAGGAAATCAAGTAAAGGTTCCAGAGATTCTTTATTGCGAAACATGATTGAAGAAAGATGACGGTTGAGGAATTGGACACCGTTGCCAATGGACGAGGATCGAGTTGGGCGAGGAAAGGTTGCATTGAATGGCTCGAAATCCAATTCAAGAACATACGGGTCATCATTTCTAGCACGTATAGAAAACAGATTACAGTGAGTATCCAGAAATTAGTTAAATTACTCATCTTCCAAAATTAAGAAGCAACACTTTCTGACATCAAGAATCAGGAAAGTCACTCACCGTCCATCCACAAGTTCTTCCTTGAATCGTAAATATTCAGAAACTGTCAATTGGTCGACGCTGAGTTCATATACATTGACGCGTACAAATTCCCAAACACCAGGCCTTGGTCGGAAAGCTATGGCAACAAAAGGTGGCAAAACTATGGCTTCCTATCATCAGAGTTAAAGAAGAATATTTAAGGCATAAAAAAATTATAGTTCCGAGAAGAACAAAAGTTTCAATTCGCTACCACCCTGATCCCAATATTTTGCTCATTTGTCCACAAAATTGATTCAAAATAATTATCTGGCCGACATATCAATGTCATAATATACAAAATACAAACTGATGAAAATCCATTATAGAGTTCTAACAATCCTGAAAAATGAGAAATTAAATTAGTTTAATCAAGAAATAAATACTCTTTCCTTCCTCGGTTCGAATTGAGTAAAATGCACATAAAGGTTAACCTATGGGTTTTACTTTTTGCACTGCAGGCTATAAGATCAAATTCCAGGTAATTATTTCTAGTGAAAAAATTGAAAGAACTCATATTTTTCCGATTGCCCAGAATAAATAAAATTAAAAATCTGAGAATTAATATGAAAATTAAATAAATAACCTGAGCAGACTTCAAAATTTCGCCAAAGGGTCCATCACTGAGTTTCTTCTTTCCAGCATCATCACAAACGATGTTGTCCAGCTCATCGATCAGATGATGGGGCTGCAGCATACCCTTCCCCTGGGAAACATATCTTCAAACAGTTTTTTTGTTAGTTTAAAACAAAGTAGCGAGCGATCAGTGATCAGATAAAAAAGAAAAAAAAAAAAAAAATCCTAAAAAGCAGTTCAAAGAAAACAAATCATGTGATATCACAACTTCCCATTGAGAAAAAGTTGCCAGGATTCGTCACATATTTTCTTTCACACATTTTCAATTCAATATATAAAAGAAAAAAGGTTACCTGGAAAGGAGAGAGACTAGCTCGTTGCGGTGAGCAGAAAGTGTATCCTCCACCCTCTCTCTCATACTGGGTAATTTTTCTAATTTTGGAGTCGCCATTGAAAATTTTGGGTGGTTGTTTCAGTATTCAACAAACAATGAAGTTTTCCCCTTTTCAAGGTTTCTTTGGGTTGAGCAAATGTGCGAGACAATAGTAATTTTTATAGACCAAAAAGACACAGAAAAGCCGACACGGAGTCTGAGAGAGAAAAAAGGGCACAATTTCCTGTACATTTAGATAAGGAAGAGGACGTAAGATAAAATAGTAGAATAATCAATAATATCAATCGGTTTGAACGTGAATTCTGGGCCCATTTAGAAACTGGGAGTCCCATAGAAATGAGGAAATTCAGAAGGAAAATACCAATCCGTTATGGGTTCCCGGTTTAGCAGTTATTTAAATCTGTGCACCGTTTATGAGAAGACAAATGGCAGCACGTCTATTTCACAACACTGACACTTTGACTGGTTTATAATGCGCTCCGCGACAAATTTGAAATGTGGAGACTATTCTCTGCACGGGTCTTGAGAGATGCAAAGAATTTGGTTACTCGTTTGGTGGTTTTTTTTTTTTTTTTTATACTAGTTTTATCCCGTGCAATGCACGGGTTGTATTATTTTGAAAGTGATATTAACGTTTTATGTTAGCGTAATTGGATTAATAGTGTGTGTAAAATATATTTATAGTTTGTGTAAAATGTAAAGGGTTAATTTCACAAATGGT
>CAIGRR010073068.1:0-11418 GCA_903798365.1 Fraxinus sp. 1973-6204 | reverse complement strand
TTCGAAACATTGACACAAAACACACATGTTATTTTATTGTTTATAATTTAATGAAATCATAATTTCATATGAGAAATTTTATGTTATATTTAAAACAAATTTGCCGCATCATTAAAAAACAAATCACAACAAAATAAATGAACAAAACATTGGAGATTTATTTTAAACCTCATATTAATGACTAATCTTGAAACTAAATAAGCGTTGTGATTAATATTCATCTTCGCAATTATTATTGGAAAAGAAACTGGACACACATGTTATATATACACGTGATACACGTGGTCTGGGAAAATTAATTTAGACAAAATGATGTATAGATGAACTTGATGAATGAATTTATACAATAGATTAATACAATAATTCTTGAAAACAAAATAAAATAAATGCACAATAGTTTGGAATATATCTTCCATAACATGTATTTTCGTACGGACAGCTATATGTTGCATTTTCAAGGAGAATTTCTATGACAACCATAAATGTTTTAGTTAAGTCAGATACTCTTAATCACAAAAAAATATAGTGTATAAATAGATTCTCATTAACTAAAAAGTTCATTTTACACAAAGAATTTTTTATAACTGTTTTTTACATACACGTATCTTCATACATTACTTTTACAATACTTATAAACATGAACGGATCTAGAATCGTACTACAAGTTGAGGTAATATATAACACATGAATTTCTGTTTTAGCATAAATTTTTTTACACCAAAAAAACAGAGCGGGCTGAGAACTTGACTGGGCTACAGCCTGTCACAGTTTCTTTTAACATAATTTTTTTACACCAAAATAATAAAGCGGGCTAATAGCTTGACCGTGCTACGACTTTGTCACAATTTCCCACAACATCTGTCCCCACCTATAATGCATTTCAAAATAACGTGCAATGCACGTTAACCTTTGACTAGTGAACATAAGTGAGAGTATCTTTAAATTTAAAGAAGAGTAGTACAAGTCCTTATATATTGGTTTGTGTTTCGGCATTTAACCGATGTTGATTTATCCCTTTATATATTCTCACAAGATGGCAGTTCGTTTGAGCTAACCAATTTTAAAATCTGGTCAATTGTTTTTGAATCTTAATTACATCGAGTCGTTTGTTAGAATTTAATGAACTCTGATATCATATTAAGATTTTCGATTCTATCTTAAAATATCAACCTTGTTAAGAATAGCTCAAGTTGTTATACATTGGTCCACATTTCGATATTTAACAAAAGGGAGATCCATCCCTTAACATTCTTTATTTGGTTCTTCATTTTACCCTTTTTAGAAATATTTTTTGACTTTTCATCTTTTATTTAACATTATTTTTTATATGTCAATAGTAAATTAATTCAAATATGATTTGAATAATTTAAGAAGTTTAGTTTTTAAATATGTATTTTATTAATCAATTATTAGAACATCTCCAAAAGACTGATTCTTTATATTAAGGATTTTATAAAAATAAAGTATTAAACTACTTATTAGATTAAAAATAGATAAAACAGAGTTAAAATTACTAATCATTCTTGTAATCTAATAATGTAAAATCAATAAAATAAGACAACAAATAAAAATACACTACAAGGCTCAACATCAATTAATAAGGGCATAAAACGATTAAATTAATAAACATAATAAATCGCGAAAAGTGGATTAAAATTAATTCTGAAGAAATTTTATACAACAATATATATTAAAAAATGTATGTAGCATTTATAATCTAATTATCTTCAAGGAGAAGATCTTGATTATGATGATCGACCACTTTGAAAATAACTAGAAATTTGAGTTCTTATAAAAAATGAAATAAAAATTCACTTTTCTTATTGGGGTTGCATTAAAGTTATGAATTTTTGTAAAGTATTTATAAAATTTTGTAGATTAAATGTTGATCACTCATTAAGTTTTATAGTTAAAGAAGAAGAAGAAGAAGTGTATGAAAAATAAAATTGAAATAATTTTAAGATCTAATATTCAAAATATCTAGTGCATATTTGTGCAATATACCAACCAAAAGAAACTTTGGAAAATCGAATTCACTCTTTGTTCTTATGACAGCACCAAGAATTGGACCAGAACTGATCGATTCTTGATCCGTGGTCCTAAAATCGACCAGTTTAATAAAGGAATCGAAATTGAACCGATCGGTTTTATTCGGTTCCGATTCAATTCTATCGATTCTGATAAAAAATGTCCACCCTTAGAATTGGTTGATCATTGACATATAAAAAAATAAAATGTGAGAATTATTTCTTTAAAGAAATAAAGAGTCAAAATAGAGTACACTGTTAGAGTGTATAAAATTTTTTACTTCCTAAATTTAAAGAAGCTCTCATAAAGTAAAGATATAAAGTTAAAATAGAGGCTAAATTCGTTCTCGATTTAAAAAACCTAAAATAAAATATTTTTGGAATTTATTTTTAATATTAATTTTCTATATGAAGCAGGAGGATCCGAGTCAGACGAAGTCGAGTTGTAAGAATAGCAAGTAATCGACGACATTTCCTAATTGTGGACGTCACATTTTGATATTTTGGCCATAACTTTGGCTACTGTTATCAGAATCGCGCTCATGACCCCAATTCAGAAAGCTCTTTTCAGCGCGCACGTCTTGGTCGCCCATCTTTGCTTGATTTGCATTGGTTTTGAGGGAAAAATCAGCTGTTTTCCCTTTAGAATCCACAATTTTAGTTATTTTTTTTTTTCCTTTTTTAGTAATATCTCAATTGCCCTTTTTAACATAGATTATGAACTCGATTTAAGCCATATTTTTGGGATATTATTTCTTTTATTACGTATTTCCTTTTGGTATGAATATTGAGATTTTGCTATTTTTGGTAAAATTCCGATAATTATGATTTTATTAGCTATATAACCCGGTTAGTGGGTTATTTTCACACATTGGATGATTAATATAGTTTTTGTTCTTATTGTTTGGCATTTTTTCTTGTTTCTTACCTGTTAATTGTCTGCTAAAACCAGCCTGCAGAATAATTACTATTCTGTTCGGCATCAATTGTATCAGAGCGTTAGCATCTTCTTAGGGTGAGATTTCATCAGTCCTATCATGGTTGGTGGTCGTGGTCGGCAGGTTCCGAACGAGGAAGTCCCACAGCGTGATTGTAACATTCAGGATGTGACGATTGATGACTTATAGAGGCAAGTTGCGGAGTTAACTTAGCGTCTAACAGCGCAGGATTTCGGTGTTCATGAACTGGAGGGTCACGATTCCGATACCAATTTTGAAAACCCGTATAACAACTATGCTTGAGCCTCAAACATCGTGGTCGGGAAGATCGTCATGTAGACTTCGATTTTCGGGTGGATCTGCTTTAGTTTTCTAGTACGTTGCAGGCTGAAGGATTTGTTGACTGGTTGAACGAAGTAGAACATATTTTTTAATATAAAGAATTTCTAGATCGTGTCATAGTAAGGTTGGTCGCTATCAAACTCAATGGCCGAGCATCTGCATGGTGGGATCAGTTGAAGCGTTCACGAAACAGGTAGGGTAAGGCCAAAATCCCTAATTGGGAGAAGATGATGAAGAAGTTGAAAGGTCACTTCCTTTCTTTCGGCTACACCTAAACCTTATTTCAATGACTTCATTCTTTGAGGCAAGACATGAGATCTTTTGATGATTTTGTACGGAGGAGTTCTATCAATTGATAGCCTGAAATGATTTAGATGGAAGAGCATATGGTGGCACGGTATTTAGGAGGATTACAAAAGTCCCTATAGGATATCCTCAGTTTTCACTTGCCGTGGACCATTTCTAAAGCATACTAGCGTGCACTTGCTGTGAAAAAGCAGTAGAACAGGAGACCAGTGATCAGAAGTGAATGTGGTTAGCCAATTCGCCCTCAAGCATCCCGTCCTGCTCAACAGCCACCACGGGATAATTTTAGCTCGAGTATTTGGTATTTCAGGTACGATGAACAGGGACGTAGAGTAACTGATTGTAGGAAGCCTGTTAGTCGGACATGTAAAAATCTCCTAATTGAGGAAAAAGTAATAGACGAAACTGTGGAATATGGAGAACTAATATGATGTTATCAAAAATCGTACATGCTGATTTCATGAGCTTGACGACTGAGAACGAGCACGAATGAGATCTTTCGATACCTGAAACAAAGGAGTCGATGTATGTCCTCGTCGCCCCTCTGATACCTAAGTCAGAAAGATGAATTTGAGAGAAAATATATGCTGAGAATATAGATGAAAACGTACCTTAATAATGATCAAAAGTATCATATTTATAGGGCTAGGTGGTAGTTCACTCCTAGTAGGACTTGTCACCTTANGATGTATGTCCTCGTCGCCCCTCTGATACCTAAGTCAGAAAGATGAATTTGAGAGAAAATATATGCTGAGAATATAGATGAAAACGTACCTTAATAATGATCAAAAGTATCATATTTATAGGGCTAGGTGGTAGTTCACTCCTAGTAGGACTTGTCACCTTATTTTTAGGAATGACTTATGGTAGGAGTTATTGTTGGATTGAAACTAGAAGTCCCACCTTACCTTATCTATAGTAAGTTCCAGGATGGACTCCTTATAGTCCTAGGATTTCTTCGATATTGGTAATTGGATAGGGTTGGAGTCTTTACGGGGTAAGGATTATCAACGTTTGATTATAGAGTACCTTGGGGAGTTGATCAAGGCAAATGCCGGACCACATACCTTCTGAGGACCACTAATGTAATTTGGGAGGCATACTGGAGGGTTCATCCTCAAGGTATCCCTAGGACTCGTAACCCATAATTAAAAAAGGGGTCCACTGGAAGTCTTCGTGCTCGAGATGCTTATTATGACAATATCACTAGCCTCCGTGCATCCACTCCTAAAGCTTAAGAGTTAAGTGTTGGTGCACATGAGCTCGATCCTTAGAGACTGGAGAGTGCGATGTTCGTGATCTGAATGCTAGAGATAATTCCACATCGTTCACCTAATGAGTTTTGTTTGCTCGGGTTAAAAAATGGCGGTGAATAGGGGTCGTTGGATGGTTGACACGTGTCCAGATCCAACAGCCCAGGTGGCGGCCCTTGGGCTTCCGTTTCAACCCCTATAAATACTCCTTTCACTTTTTCATTTTTTACTTTTCACATCGCTGTAAAAGTTCTTCGCAAGGTCGAGCTCGAGCAAAATCCTTAGTCCCTTGGTCTTCTAGTCGTTCTAAGGTAAGAGCTCGACTCTTTAAGTTATTTTCTTAGTTTTCATTTAGAGGTCATGTAATGAGGGCTCTGGTGGTTCGAGTGGTAGCGAGGATGTACGTACCTCGATGATTCTCGTGGCCATTCCCCTGGATGCTCGACCTAGGTACCATAGCAACATCAAGTTTAAATACCCCGATGAACCTTGTAAGTTCAAGGAACACCTTGCTATAGCAGCAACTCGAGAGTCCGGGCTTATGCCCTATTGCGACATTAGGTATCCTTGCCCCGAGGATAGGATGGTCAGTGCTCGAGAAAGAGAGTTCGTCATTTTTAGGGACATACTCAAAGGTGGGTTTAGGTGGCCATTACATCCATTCTTTCTAAGTCTTTTGGTCAAGCACTCCATGTTCTCGGGGCAGCTAGTGCCCAATGCATGGAGGATGCTCATCTATTTCTTCATAGCATGTAGGTATCTGGGGATTGAACCCTAGACGACCTTTGTCGAATGGTGTTCGAGCTCAAGCAGCTCTCCCAGTACACATGCTTTGCTTATTTGTCAACTCGAGGGAGTTTAAAGGTCCCAAGCATGCTAAACTAGTTAAAGGGTTGGAAGGATAGATGATTTTATGTAGTTACCCCAGATCCCGACCTTCCATTATGGTTGAGCTGGAGTGTCCCCGATGCTGCAAAGTTTTGTGAGAGTCATGCCTATTTCAAGTTATTAGAGCAAGATAGGCTGATGCTTGAGGGGCTCGAACCCTTAGTGCCGATATGAAGGAAATCCTCGGGGATGAAGTTCTAGACATTGCCGATGTTAGAGGCCTCCGGGGTAGGGCTTTATTCCTTGTATTCTCGAGTTCTATTTCTCGATGATATGGTCAAACTAATGGGTTCTATTTTTTTGCAGGAATGTCTTTCGATCCTACTGCCCTTGAAGAAAGGAAAGCACCTATCTGCTGCTCTTGACATAAACCAGTTTAAAGCTACCACCCGACCTGTCAACTTCTGAACCTCTTTCCTACTCTTAGGTGATTCCATTGATATTAAGGCCCATATCTTAGCTAGATTTGCCTCATTTCCTCGATGCGTGATCATGAATCCCAAGAACTTTCTTGATGCCACCCCAAAAGCATACTTTGCCAGGTTTAACTTCATCTTATATTTTCGAAAAGTAGAGATCACCTTCTCTAGGTCGGTGATATGTTCATTTACCTACTTACTCTTCACTACCATATCATCGACATAGGCTTCAATGTTCTTTCCGATCAGATTAGCAAACACTTTGTTGATAGCCTTTGATATGCTGCCGCTGTATTCTTCATTCCGAATGGCATGATCTGGTAGTAATATATGTCAGAATCAGCTATGAAGAACGTTCTTTCTTGATCTTCTTTAGCCATGAGAATCTGGTGATAACCCGAGAATACATCAAGAAAGCTGTACAATCTGTGGCCCGAGGTACTATCTACCATGTTATCAATTCGAGGTAGGGGATAACTATCTTTTAGGCAAGCTTTGTTGAGATCTTTGAAGTCAACACATACCCTCCACTTGCCATTCGCCTTTTTGACCAGAACAACATTGGCGAGGCAATCCAGGTATTGAACCTTCCTGATGAATTGAACATTGACGAGTTTACTGATCTTATTGTGTATTACCTCACGTCTTTTCGGAGCAAATTGCTTCATCCTATGTTTTATCGGCTTCGCCCCAGGCCTCACGTTAAGTCCCTGGACCACGATGTTCAGATCTATCCCATACATGTCTTCAACCTTCCCTGCGAATACATCAATGTTGCAAGACAAACACTTAACGAGTTCATCCCTGAGAGTGGCATCAAGATCCCGACCTATAGTCACTTTTTTTCCATGCTTGAGCTCGACCTCTGCCAAATCTTCCACTGGAGCAAGTCTCTCCTGGTGCTCGAGCTTGAGCTCCTGTGTGGACAGTTACATGACATCAGTGTTCAAGCCTTGTATGCTCATAACATAACACTTTCTTGCGGCTGTCTGATCCCCACGCATAATTCTTATACGATGATTTTTAGGAAACACCATAGCAAGGTGGAAAGTGGACACTATAGCCTTGATTTTGTTGAGTAGTGGTCTTTCGAGGATGGCATTGTACGCCACAGGGGTTTGAACCACGTAGAAAGGTATAATCTCCATTACCTGCTTCTGGTATGTACCCAAAGTTAGGGAAAGGTCAACAATAACTTCTGTAATGATTGTCCCTCCCCCGAATCCCTGGAGGGGGGTCTTGACCATCTTGAGTTGGTTGTCAGAAATTCCCATCTTCATATAAGCATCATGGGACCATACGTTAGTTGCACTCCCATTATCCACCAGTATCATTCTGACCTTAAAGTTCGCTATTATAGCGGATATGACCAATGTATCATCATTGGGATATGTTATGCCCTCTAAATCTTTTGATATAAAGGTAATGTCCTCTGTATTGCAAATAGTGGTTTCTCAAACTAGACCGTATCGTCGAGCATATTGCTTTTGTCCATTATTTGAGTCTCCTCCCGATGCTATTCTCCCAACTATGATATTGATCGTGCCAGCCATTGGTTTGTCACCTTCTAAGCTCGAGGTCTTTTCTTTGTTATAATCATTCCTTGGACGTTTGTCATGCCCGACGTACATCTTCAGAAATCCCCTTCTAATCAGTACCTCAATCTCCCACTACAATGTTATGCATTCCTCAGTTGTATGCCCATGATCCTTGTGGAAGTCACAATACTTGCTCTTATCTCACGTCTCTGAGGGAGATCGCAACCTAGAAGGCTATTTAAGTTCCTTCATGTCTTTGATCTCCATTAGTATGTTAAACTTAGAAGTGTTTAGATGGGTAAATGGCCTAGGTGGTCCTTCCTGCCTTTGCTTGCCTCGAGCATGATCTTTTTACATGTTCGACTCGTGTGGCCTCTTGAGTTGGAGCTTTTCAGAGCTCAAACTAGCTTTCATAGCTTCTTCCATGTTGATATACTTTTCTCCTCGGGTTAAAGCTTAGTCACTGACTTCAAGGGTGTCTTATATAAAGACATTCTGAAAGCCTCACACCTTACCGTATAGGTTAGAGCCGAAACTGCTGCTATAATGTGAAGGTCGGGTATTTGTAATTGTTGAATCTCGTCATGAAGTTACATAAGGTCTCATTAGGCCCCTAGCGGAGCTGCATGAGGGTGGCCGTTGTCTTCCGATACGCTTACTACTTGCAAAGAAGGCGGAGAACTTATCAGCAAGGTCAGAGAATGATGATATAGAGTTGGGCTCCAGTGTGGCAAACCAATCCTTGGCAGCGTTGGTTAGTGTTTAAGGAAAGGCCTTGTATATTACTTGATCTAGCGCAACCTCAAGAGTCATGACGTTTGTGTAAACATTAAGATGGTTGATGGGGTCAGTAGTCCCATCATACTTATTCATTCAGGGAACTTAAACCTGTCCGGGAGGGGATATGAAAGAATTTCTGCCATGAACAGAGTGTTAGGGGTGAACCCTGTCGCTCTTTTGGTATATTGTTGTGGTCCTGCTACGATCACATCTTGAATGATCCGTGGGAGCTCGCCTGAGTCCATGGTAACCAATCTCGAGGTTGAGGCTATTGGAGGTATGCCCGAGGCCCCAAATCCACCATTGTCATGAGCTTCATGGGTGTCCCGAGCTCGAGCATTAGCCATGACAACTCCTTTCGACGTTGATGTATGTGCATGCACTGGTGTAGAGCTTAGGGAATGTTTCCTTGGCTGAGTAGTCGAGTCAGGGTCGCAATTTGTTGGCAAAGCTTTTCGAATGCTCTAGCAATAACCACTGCTGGTGGAAGATCCAGTATTCTTAGTGATTCTTCCTGATGAATTGGAGGATCCATAATTGGTGGTTGGTTTGGAGCGGATGGACTTGCAAAAGGAATACCTGAACGTTTATTCACCATGACTTTTGGTAGCGTTTCCCACAGACGGTGCTAATGATGCTACTAAAAATTGCACCGCTGATTTTCTGAGCTTGATGACTGAGAACGAGCATGAACGAGATCTTTCGATACCTGAAACAAAGGTGTCGAAGTGTGTAGGGGAGTATAATAAGCTTAAGGAGAGGAAGATTGGACCTTGTGAGGATCAACAATAATGCTTACAAACTGCACCTTCCCAGCCATTTGAAGATTTCTGATGTTTTTAATGTGAAGCACCTAAGTCCTTGTTTTGTGGATTCTGATGACCCTAATGTGAACTCGATGGCAAGTTCTTTCCAACCCGGGGCGACTGATGTAGGAGGATGCAAGTCAGACAAAGCTGAGTTGTCTGATAGCTCGTTGATGACGCTGAAGTACCATGAGTTGGCGGATCAGCATAAGAATATCAAGTAATCGATGACCTTTCCTAATAGGGGATTTTTTGGACACATTTTGGTATTTTGACCATAACTTTGGCTACCTTTATCAGAATCGCGCTTATGACCCCAATTCGAAAAGCTCTTTTCGGTGTACACGTCGTGATCACCCATATTTGCTTGATGTACATTGGTTTTGAGGGGAAAATCTGCTATTTTCCCTTCCGAATCCACAATTTTAGTTTCTTTTCCTTTTTTGGTAATATTTCGATTGCCCTTTTTAACATAGATTACGAACTCGATTTAAGCCAAATTTTTGGGATATTATTTCTTTAATTACGTATTTGTTTTGGTATGAATATTGGAATTTTTCTATTTTTGATAAAATTTTGATAATTATAATTTTATTAGCTGTATAACCCGGCTTGTGGGTTATTTTCGCACATTGGATGATTAATAAAGTTTTTCTTCTTATTTCTTGAAATTTTCTCTTATTTCTTATTTCTTCCTTGTTAATTGTCTGTTGAAACCAACCTGCAAAATAATTACTATTGTGCCCAGCGTCACTATAATAGAGAACTTCATGTATTTGGACTCTTTTAAAGATATACTTAAAAAAGAGTTTTCCATTTGGGGGATAGCCAATCGACGTGTTCCTACAAAGGTGGAGTGGGCCATCTGCCAACAGTACATGACAAAATTGATGAAATGAAAACCCAATTAGGAATAGAGTTATGCTAGTTGGCCCGGGATTAAATCCCGGGTCATACCAGGCCCTTGGTATGACCCGAGATCTAATCTCGGAACAAGTAGCTTTATTGTTAGGAATATATTTGGGGAAATTAGGTCAAATACCCCAAAAAATTGATAATTTTGAATAGTACTCTTAAAACTAATTAAAACATTTAATCGCGTATTAAATACGTTAAAAAACCCACAACCCCAAATCAAAACCCTCGATTCCAAAAAACTCCCAAACCATTCACGGCAAATCTTTTCAACTCTCTACTCCCAAACATCATAGATACTTCAATTGAGACTTTTGGGTGGTGCAAGGCCAAGCCCGTTTCCATATGTCAGCCACCGCTAATTCAATGAGAATTACATCCCAGAACTCATTGAGAAACCCATCAGGTTCACTTTGCATATATGTATTTATTCATTGTATGTCCAGATATTATTTTGTGCTTTTTTTGTTGTTAATGTTTTGAGTCTTCTTTTGCCTTTCTTCAAAGCCATACTCTCTGTGATCAAAGTGGAATAGGAAAGTTTTTTGGGTTGGGTATGTGTACCCCAGTTGGATAGGATTGAGATTTTTAGAGTATATTGTTTATAATGTGTACAATAAATTGTTGCTTGCTCGAGATGGTTCTACTAATTAAAGAATGTCATGTTTCTAAAAGGAGGCAGTTTCCATTTTGTGTCCAGAGCTTCAATGTCCCTTTTTACCTCCCCTGAATTTTACTAGATGAGGTAAGGCACTCAAAATGTTGTGGGTTCTTAAATCTTGCCTTGTCAAAATTGCCACCACCTGAAACACCTGTCAGAGAAGCTAACGCCTGGTCAGATATATTGTTAGAGAAATTTGTTTCACTATTTTCTATGCATTATATGTTATTCACTCAATATTATGTTACACATACTTCTTACTATCCGTGGAAAGAGTCTACAATTAAAGTTCGTAAATAAAATTAGCTCATGAACTTACCCTGACTCCTTGATATTTAGGTAGAATGAGCATGTGACGGAGCCCCACCTGCCTGAAGAGCACCATAGCCACCATAGCCTTTGCTACTGATAGGCTTTCGACCAGTGTATGGAGTGGTATTGGTGAGGGGATGCAAGTCTACATACATCTACATTTCATTCTTGGATTCTTGTGATTGCAGATGGCCTTTAGCCATGGAAGAAATGGCAATTTCATTTTTCCAATG
>CAIGRR010073056.1:0-21083 GCA_903798365.1 Fraxinus sp. 1973-6204 | reverse complement strand
GATAATTTAAATTGTCCATATCTAATATTTAAGATATAATTAACGATAATTTAACATATTTTACACACTAACATTATCTTCAAAATAATCCAGCCCGTGCATTGCACGGACAAAAAACTAGTATATATATATATGCACAATGAAATTTTAATGACCAATATAAGTTGGAGACGAAAAAGAAATATCTGTTGTTTCACTACCTAGTGGTAAAAAGTGGTGATATAACTATGCACCACAAAATTAGAAAATAAATCCATTTTGATGTGCATAAAATAAGAAATCATTTGCAATTACGACGTATGTGTGATTTGATGACTAATAAGCAAGACACCAACAGTTTGACAACGAATTTTTTAACATAAATTTTGGGAAGTAAACGAGAGAGGGTAAGAAAAATGAATTTGATTCCAATATTTGAACGAGAAAAAGTGGCATTTGTGAAATATTCGTCCGGTAAATAGAGCTTACTTTCCTTCTCTATTTTTTTTAATTTTTATTTCGGTTCATGAAAATCTCTTTTCCTTTTTAAATAACTAGTAGTAAGCACGTGTTTTGTACGTCTTATGTATCGGATCGATGATATGTGTAATAATTTTGAAATACTAATACTGTTTTTGAAAGTAATTGAGGTAACTGATATTGTTAAAAGTACGATATATTGTTAGAAAATACATGTTCGGGAACGTATATTAAAGCAGTAGATGTTTTTTTATCTTTGAGCCTGTTAATAGTCATTACAAAGTATAGATGTATTGAAAATTATTTCGTCTTGAATTTGAATGGAACATCAACACAAATTTCTTTACATTAAGTTGTGCTTATTCATAAACACAACAAGATATATACTATTCAAGAGTAATAAGTTTTTGTTTATTTGTAAACAATACAATATTTTCCTATAATATTGATATTAACAATTCGTTATACCTTTCGAGCAATATAATGTTTTAAAAATCAAAAAATGTGCTCAACATGTGCAACAATGCAATTTTCTTATGGAATATAGAACAAATGTAAAGTCATTTCTTTTTCAGGAGTAACGACACAATGTATAAGAATTGAAATATATTTAAATAACATTGAGTATTCTCAAATTCTTTAAAAAACAAATCTAAAAATTTTGTTTCCCAAAAATTCACAATTTTTCCATCAATTCAAAATTCGCTACTTTTCGCATAGCAATTTCTCATAATAAAAAAAAATTCTATTTCGATCTTAACCGTGAATTTGAAGAAAAATGAGTTGTGAACTTGTTGTCCAAATTTTATGACAATCGGACAACGAGTTACTAAGATATCAAGGTTTAATTACAGCTGTTGCAGGTTGTTCATATTTTGCGAATTTCTTTCTATTTTGGACGCACTTCTTCGTGTTGATGACATGTTATAAAACTAACGAGAGATAAGAATAAGAATAAGAATAATAGATAAGAGAGAAAAACAGAGAGCTAAAACTCAAATATGTCTTTTATTGATAACTAAGATCTCATATTTATAAGGTCCAAAATAAGAATTAAAATTAATAATAAAATCAATTTTACTATGTTGATTGACTTGTGGTGCAATCAAACCATTTACAAAATTTTCGGTGACTTATAAGCAATGAGCATCAATCCTTTTACAATGTTGAGCTTTTCAGGATCTCAACACGACCCACAAGTTTAAAGAGAATTGAATTTACAAATNATTTACAAAATTTTCGGTGACTTATAAGCAATGAGCATCAATCCTTTTACAATGTTAAGCTTTTCAGGATCTCAACACGACCCACAAGTTTAAAGAGAATTGAATTTACAAATTAAAACTTCTCTCTTAATAAATGATATGATCACAATTAAGTATCAATAGAGAAATAGGCTAGCACTTTAATAGATATCAATGAGTGAAGCTCAAGTATTAGGTTTAGAAGAACTTTAATGTGTTGAATGATTTTCAAGAATTGATTTAATCAAAAAAATTTCGAAACAAAATGATTTGATAATAATAAATAGGATGAAAAACCAATGCTATTTTACTCAAAAGAAACTCACTTTAATGCTCTCTACTTGTTACAATTAATAACAAATGAGTTGGTCTTTATAGAAGTGAGAAACACCAACTTTTCTGCCTAATCAGACGACCCAACCAGACGCCCAGAACAATGCCGGATGACCAAAAAAGTAGCCATTGAAAATCGGAATGGTTGAATTTTTTGCCGTTGCTAGCTAACCGGACCTCCGGATGGCTAGAAACATTCTGGTCCATTTTTTGTTTTGTTTGCAACATTGTAGTTTTTTGCTTGACATATTTACTTGACACTTCAAGGATAGTAATGCTTAGTATGATCGAAAATTAAGTCATAATTCTTAACTTAAAGAAAATATTTTCATGCAAAAATGTTTTACGAAGTGAATTTTTCTTGTGCATCAAAATCCTTCACATGAGCTTTTAATGTGTCATTGCTAAGAATTAAAGTGCTTTACATTTACAAAACGAGCTAAAACATCTAGTTCCAATATTTTCGATTGACTTGGCACGAGTGCTGTATTTTTTCTCCGTTTGTTTTGGCGTGAGTGCTCAATTGTGAATTATCGGTTTTCATCTTGAGCTTTCTTGATTGACAACTTCATCCAATTGTTTTGTCTCCAATTTGATTAAGTCCGCAACATGTAACAATGAATATTTGAATATAAATATTTGAGATAAACATACTTTGTTTGTTATAATCAAAACATAAGATAGACCATAGGTCAGCAATTTTTTCCTTTTTGATTATGACAAACAATATATGCTTTACAATAAAAAGAGTACTTTATCTCTTATGATTTATACATTTGCAATACTCTCCCCCCTATGTTTTATAGATCAAGCATTTCACCTTTCTTATACACATTAAGCATAAGTATCATTGTTCATATGTGTTTCCCCCTTTTGGCATAAGCAAAAAGAAGATGAAGTAGAGAATGAGAACAATCATAGGCAAAAAAATGAATTTGCATAAAACTAAAAACATAGTAAAATATTGATCATGAAGCAAATCCAAAACATTAGTCATGAAGCGAAAATAAATATCCATTATAAATCAAACAGGGGGAGAATTTATGAAAAATAACGACTACGGCTCCAGAGGAGGAAAATGGGCATAGAAATAGACGTAGAAGGCATTCTGCTGAGCCTGCATTGTCGCATGTTGTGCTTGAATGACTTCCTATTGAGCTAGTATGGCGGCATGTTGAACTTGCATTTGATGGAGCATCACTCTGAGGCCGTCAACCGAGAAAGTGAAAGAGTCGATGCGGTCATTCAACATGTTGTATTGAGCTTCGGTGAACGTGAAGCCACTTCCCATAGATCGAGAGACACTGGATCCCAGAATGTCAAGAGGTGGGATGGGAGTAGGGGTGGGCAAATTCTAACCGAACTCGTCAAAATCGCCTAAACCGAACCAACCCGACCGGTTTGGGTCGATTTTTAGTTGTTTTTACACGAGTTAGGTGAGTTGGTTGTGTAAGCGAGTTGAGTTATGGGTTAACTATATTTATAAACTTTACAAGTATTATGATGTTGTTTGGACGAAATTGAGTCACTTTGTTTCTTCACACAACCTCTAAGAGTTACAATATTCAAAAAAACCTATATTAAAATGTCAATTCTTGTTGGAAAATTTTTGTGTAATAGTTGAAAAGTTTGAGGAAACTATACACAAATTATATACTACTAATTAACTAGACTCCATATATGCAAACCAACCAACCCAACCCAACCCGATCGATACTTTATTGGGTTGGGTTTCAACCTTTACACGGGTTGGGTTGTGTTGGATTAAATTATGATCAAACCGATCATTTTGTGTTGGGTTTGGATTAAGGAAAAAATCGACTCAACCCAACACATGCCCACCTCTAGATGGGAGCCTCCAGGAGGTCATCATCGTCACCCTCATCATCCCCTTCAAATGGTAGAGTCGAAGGACCCGAGGTAGGGTCGAACCCCTTGGTATGTGCCACACATTGACTATGTTCTTTGGTGATTTTCATGCGTTTAATGGTCTTAATGTTTATAATGTCGGTAAGTTGAGTTGGACAAACGTCTCATCATCTAATGAAACGTTAAAAAAATTTGTGAGAAACATGTCATATGGTAAAGTTTTAATGTGTCGTGATGAATGAACAATCTTCATGAGCCCTAATTCAATATAGGAAAAATCAAGTTTCCTATCGACAAGAAAAGAGTCGAGAAGAAAGAGATCAAACGAACTCACTTCTTCCCGATGACCCTTTCGTGGTAGGATAACATTGGAAATGATGTTTTGTAAAACTTTGCAAGGAAGGGTCAATTGATTTGTATTAACTTTTGTGATGTTTTCAAAGATTTTCCTGGTGACTCGACGACAAGTCTCGGTAGGGCCATAGCTGTCTAACATGGGATGTGCCTTGTGAAGAAAAATTTGTGTTACACACACCTCGAGTTCTATAATGGTACGAATGAGAGCCGTGTTTATTATAATGCGTTTATTTTTAATCAAGCATGAAATGTCACCGAAACGGGAAATATACATATTTTTGTTAAATTCTTTCATAGGTTGTGGATATGCATGCTCTTTTAAAGTTTCAATAGAAATCCAACCCATTTTTCAAAAAGTTCTATACGAAATGTGGGTGTTTCAATAGTAAAATCTACAAAAGCAACATTTTTACCTGTCAAAATGGGGAAGTTTTCAAATGGGTTGGCCGGCCCGCACCTCGTGTTCCAAATCAAACTCTTCGTAGAGGGAGATCGTCGCACTGTACTCTTGAACCTTTTACCCGTTCGTTTTGAGCTCGACATTGTTTTGAAAAAAGAGAATGAAGATGGATTTAAAGAATATGTGAGTTTAAGGTTTTGATTTTGGATTGTAGTGGATGAAATTGAGAATCTTTGAAGAATTGAGATGTAGAAGTAATGGGTTTTGGTGTTGAATTGATGATTTGAGAGAGAAGATTGAGTGAGTGAGAAGAGAATTAGGGAGAGAAATGGGAGAAAAGGGGTATGTCGCGAGTTTAAAAATCTGGTCTTCGCTGAACCAGACTCCGGTTCAGCTATCCGAACATCCGAATTGACAGAATTTTTTTTGTCAATCCAGACGCTGGTCTGGACGGTCCAGTTTGATTCGGACCTCTGGTTTCTTGTCCGGATGCCCCACCCATTTTTTTTAAACAAACTGAGTCATGTAAATATGGTGCAAATAAGATGAAAACATGTAAGCATAATTATGAACTTAATCATGTATTTCAAATTCATTGATAATGCCTAAACCTCTTCTAATATGCGAGAAATGATCAAGAGCTAAGGTTTTGTTAAGATATTGGCCAATTGATTTTCTTTGTTCACAAATTCTAACACAATATCACCTTTTTAAGCATGGTCTATTAGGAAGTCATGTCTAATTTCAATGTGCTTTGTTCTAGAGTGCAAAATAGGATTTTTAGACATGTTTATAACACTCGTGTTATCACACATAATGTGTATATGATCAAAGGATAGGTGATAATCACTAAGAGTTTGTTTCATCTATAAAACTCGTGCACAACAACTAGCGGCCGAGATATATTCAGTTTTGGCGGTAGACAATGCAACAGAGTTTTGTTTCTTGCTAAACCATAATACAAGTGCAAAGCCTAGAGAATAACATATTCCGCTAGTGCTTTTATGATCGATTGTGCATCCGAGTAGCTAAGTAGATCAATGTGAGTGCACTTAGGATATCAAAGCCCTAAAGTTCTAATGCCACTAAGATATCTAAATATTCGTTTTACGACCTTAAGATGTGTTTCTTTAGGATTAGATTGAAATCTAGCAATAGACATACACTGAACATAATATCGGGTCTACTTGCGGTTAAGTAAAGAAGAGATCTGATCATACCTCAATATTTTGTTATATCAATGGACGTACCTTGATTGTCCTTGTCCAATTTTATGGATGTGCTCATAAGGGTGTTCATTGGTTTCAAATCATCCATGTCGAACTTTTTGAGCATGTCTACTATGTTCTTATTTTGATTGATGAAAATTCAATCACAAGTTTGCTTAATTTGGAGACCAAGGAAGAATTTAAGTTCTCCCATCATACTCATCTCAAATTTCATGCTCATTCACTTAGAGAATTCTTCACATAGATAAATATTAGTGACACTAAATATAATATCATCAACATAAATTTGACAATTATCATTGTTCTTATGAGTTTTAACAAAAAGAGTGGTATCCGCTTTTCCAATTTAAAAACCATTTGAAATTAGAAATTTGCTCAATCGTTCGTATCAAGCCCTAGGGGCTTGTTTTAGATCGTAGAGAGCTTTTCGAAATTTGAAAATATAGTCCGAATTTTTATGATCCTTAAAATCGGGAGGTTGCTCAACAAAAACTTTTTCTTGAATGAAACCATTTAGAAATGCACTTTTAACATTCATTTGATAAAGAATGAAATTTTTATGGTAAGCACAAGCAAGAAGCATGTGAATGGATTCTAATCTAATAATCGGTGCAAAAGTTTCCTCATAATCGATGCTTTTTTCTTGATTGTAACATTGGGTCACTAATCTATCCTTGTTACGCACAATTACTCTTTTTTCATCCTATTTATTTCTAAAGATCCATTTTGTACACATTACAGTTTGATCATTTGGTCTAACAACTAAATTCCAAATATGATTTCTTTCAAATTGATTTAATTTTTCTTGCATTGTTAGTATCCAAAATTCATCAAACTCGACTTCTTTAAAAAAATTGGGTTCAATTTGCGAAATGAATGCAAAACTACCAAGATTATTTCTAAGAGGGGTTCTAGTGGTGATTCCTTTGGATAGATCGCCTATTATTAATTTATTTGGATGAGATTGAACAAACTTCCATTCCTTTGATAGCGGGGAATCACTTTGATCCTCGATTGATTTTTCTTCACTTTCTTGAACGTTGGGCTCCTTCGTTTGTTCTTCGTTAGGCACTTCCTTGTTTTGATCTTGAATGTTCATTTGTTCGAATGGAGCTTCCAAACCTACATCATCATCAATACTTTTCTCACGATCAAGTGAGTTAGTCTTATCAAATGTGACGTGCATGGATTTTTCAACGACTAGAGCTCTTTTGTTAAATATCCTATAAGCTTTGTTAGTCGATGAATATTCTAGGAAAATACTAATATCGGATTTTGAATCGAATTTTTCCAAATTATCTTTTGTATTCAAAATAAAACATATGCAACCAAAAACCTTAAAGTAACTAATATTTGGAATTCTATTTTTCCAAAGTTCATAAAGAGTTTTGGTATTCTTACGACTAACCAAAACTCTATTCAAAATATAGAAAACGGTGTTAACGACTTCGTTNAGCTCTTTTGTTAAATATCCTATAAGCTTTGTTAGTCGATGAATATTCTAGGAAAATACTAATATCGGATTTTGAATCGAATTTTTCCAAATTATCTTTTGTATTCAAAATAAAACATATGCAACCAAAAACCTTAAAGTAACTAATATTTGGAATTCTATTTTTCCAAAGTTCATAAGGAGTTTTAGTTTTCTTACGACTAACCAAAACTCTATTTACAATGTAACAAGCCGTATTAATGGCTTCGGCCCAAAAGTATTTTGGTAAATTATTTTCGTTAAGCATGGTTTTAGCCATCTCTTGTAATGTACGATTCTTCCTTTCTACTACACCATTTTGTTGAGAAGTTATAGGAGCCGAAAAATTATGTTCATATCTATTTTCGTTGCAAAAGTTAATCAAAAGTAACATTATTGAATTCTCTACCATTGTCACTTCTAATGGTTGTAATTGTATAACCTTTTTCGTTTTTAACTTTCTTACAAAAATGTTTAAAAGCTTTTAGAGCCTCTTCTTTTATACTAAAAAATATGACCCAAGTAAATCTAGAAAAATCATCAACAATTATAAAAGCATAATATTTATCACCCAAGCTAGCGATTCTAGATGGTTCAAAAAGATCCATGTGGAGAAGTTGTAATGATTTTGTAGTTGAAGAATATAATTTGGGTCTAAATGAACTTTTTACTTGTTTACCAATTGACATGCATTGCAAATTTTGTCTTTTACAAATTTGGTAATATTTGACAAAACTATTTTTTGAGATCTTTGAAAGAAGATCCATGCCAACATGACCTAATCTTCTATGCCATAGCCAAGTGTCCTCTTTCAAACTCACTAGACACTTTTCATCATTTTCAAAATCAATATTTATGATATATACATCTTTACTTCGACTTCCTATAAACAATACCTCTTTAGATGTAGCACCCTTAATAAGACATTTAGAATAATGGAATTTAATATGATAGCATTTATCACATAATTGACTTATGTTAATTAAATTATGCTTAAGGTTATTTACTAATAGTACATTTTCAATGAAATGGGAGAGATGATTACCAATGTTTCCAATTTCGATGATTTTTCCTTTTGTATTGTCTCCAAATGTGACATGACCTCCATCATTCTTTTTGAAATTTGATAGTAAAGTTCTATCTCCGATCATGTGCTCTGAACATCCGCTATCCAAAAATCATTTGCTCGTCATTTTCTTCGATACCTACAATAAAAATTCAACTTTTGATTTTTGGTACCACACAAACTTGAGTCTTTGGTAGCTAGTTTTAGAGGATCCTCGAGTCCACTTGTTTTCAAAGTGCAACTTCTTTGGTCAGACAATTGTAGACAATACGTTCATTCTTGTTGCAAAAGCTACAAGTAGTTTTTGAGAGAATTATATTTGAAATTTTGACAAATAGGTTTTTGAGATCTTTTTGTTTTAGAAATTGTTTATATCCAATACCTCCTTTATCAAAAATACATTTTTGATCACAGAGCATTAAGTCAAAATTCTTCTTTCCTTAAGTGAATTTAAAAATAATTTTAAAGAAAAATTTTCTTTGTAAAATGAATCATAATCAATATTTCCCTTTCAAGTTTCCAAAATTTCCTCCATTTCATTTTTTAACAATTTATGTTTAAAGAATAGAATGACTAAGGGCGAGTTTTTCAAATTCTTCTAAAATCTCATCATAAGAGAAAGATAAATCATCATATGAGAATTTTTCAATAGAATTTACATCATCGTCGATTATCATGAAACACATATTGGCGATTTCTTCTTAACTTTCATTTTCATCACGATCATCTTTTTCACTTTCATCTCATGTTGCATGGAATGCTTTTTTCTTGAAATTTTTCTTTTTGTTTGGACAGTCTGTTCTCTTGTGACATGATTTGTCACAATCATAGCAAATAATTTTCTTGCTTCTTTCATCGCTATTTTCTTCTTTCTTTTGAGACTTTTGATTATTTCGAAAGCCTCTCCATTTTTTTTGACAAGAAGCACAAGATCATCAAACTCTCTTGTGACCAGAATTGTCACAATCATAGCAATTTGAAGCCTATGAGACTCTTTTGATTCTTCCTTGCCCTTCCTCGTCTTCTCTTTGATTTCTACGTTGTTGAGCTCGTATGTTATCAAACTTCCATAAAGTTCCTCCAAAGGATAAGTGTTGATATTTTTGGTGTTCTCTATCAACATCCTCAATGAGCTCCAATCTTTCTAAAATGACCTAATCATTTTACTTACAAGTTCATTGTTACTAAGTTTACGATCGAATCCTTTGAGGCCATTAATAATATCGATAAAATGAGTAATCATGTCTACAATGAGTTCATCTTGTTTCATGAAAAAAAATAATCAAATTCTTTAACCAAGAGATTAATCTTGGTTTCTTTTACCTTACTTGTGCCAATGCATGCCATATATCATATAAGGAGTTACATGTACTAAAATGGTTAAATTCATTTCTATCTAAAGTACAATAAAGCAGGTTTTTTGCTCTAGCATTCAAGAACAATTTTCTTTTATCATCTTCATCATATTCCTTTCTAGGTTTAGGAATAGATTGATCGAGTCTTCCATCGATTTTAATAATCTTGGTAGGCACATAAGGACCATATTCAATGATTTCCCAAGTATTATAATATATTGATTGAATGTGAATCATTATTCTAGCTTTCCAATAATTATAATGAGTGTCATCAAAGAAGGGATGTCGATTTGTAGAAATGCCCCTAGAGATTTTGAAGATTATTGTGGTTAGCCATTGCTTGAGATTGTAAAATCTTAATTTTAAAATGAGCACCTTGCTCTGATACCAGTTGATAGTCCAAGAAAAGCTAACCAATAAAGGGTGAATTGATTTTTAAAACTATTTCGAGAAATTAACCTAAAATCAAGCACGTGATAACTAGATAGATTAATTCAAATAGCAAGTACGAATATGAAAGTAATAAGTAAAGAGGGATAGAGAATACAAACGATATAATTATGGAGGTTCGATTCGACGCAATTGTCTACGTCCTCCATTACCAAGATTTTCGGCACGAGTAAAACCAATTTTACTATGTTAATTGACTTATGGTGCAATCCAACCCTTTACAAAGTTTTCGCTGACCTACAATAATGAGCAACTATCATTTTACAACGTTGAGCTTTCCAGGACCTCAACACGACCCACAAGTTTAAGGAGAATTGAATTTACAATTTGAAACTTTTTTCTTAATAAATGGTATGATCACAATTAAGTACCAATAGAGAAATAGGCTAATACTTTAATAGATAGCAATGAGCGAAGCTCAAGTGTTAGGTTTAGAAAAACTTTGATGTGTTGAATGATTTTCAAGAATTGATTTAATCAAAAGTTTTTCAAAACAAAATGATTTGATAATAATAAATAGGATGAGAAATCAATACTATTTNCAATGAGCGAAGCTCAAGTGTTAGGTTTAGAAAAACTTTGATGTGTTGAATGATTTTCAAGAATTGATTTAATCAAAAGTTTTTCAAAACAAAATAATTTGATAATAATAAATATGACGAGAAATCAATGCTATTTTACTCAAAAGAATCTCACTTTAATGCTCTCTAGTTGTTACAATAAATGACAAATGAGTTGATATTTATAGAAGTGAGAAACGCCAATTTTTCTGCCTAACTGGACGTCCGAAACAATATCAGACGACCTAAAAAGTAGCAGTTGAAAATTAGTCAGAATGGTTGGATTTTTTGACCGTTGCTGGAGAAATCGGACGTCCGGTTCGCCTGGCCAGAAACATTCTGGTCCATTTTTTGTTTTGTTTGCAACTTTGTAATTTTTTGCTGACATATTTACTTGACACTTCAAGGATAGTAATGCTTAGTATGATCGAAAATTAAGTCATAATTCTTACCTTAAAAAGAAAATATTTTTCATACAAAAACGTTTTACGAAGTGAATTTATTTTGTGCATCAAAATCCTTCACTTGAGCTTTCAATGTGTTATTACTAAGAATTAAAGTGTTTTACTTTTACAAAACGTGCTAATACATCTAGTTCAAATATCTTCGATTGATTTGGCGCAAGTGCTCGATTTTGAAATGACGCAAATTTTGTCTCCATTTGTTTTGGCGTGAGTGCTCGATTGTGAATGGTCAATTTTTATTTTGAGCTTTCTTGATCGACAACTTTTCGTTCAATCGTTTTGTCTCCAATTTGATTAAGTCCGCAACATGTAACAATGAAGATTCGAATATAAACATTAGAGACAAACGTACTCTGTTTCTTATAATCAAAACATAAGATCAACCATAGGTCAAAATAAATTATCATAAATAATTATTAAAATAATTTTATAACAGATAACAAAACTTTTCATTTTTCCTCCAGATGGCAAGACTATGATTGTAACGACCAACCAAAATATTAAATCCTTATTTAGTAGAGATTAAAATCAGATTTTTAACAAATTTTGATAAAAATTGATGAAATATGTAGTTAAAAAATTGTCAATTCTATAGATATATGCCCTTGTTTGGCCCTCATTATTTCAAACTTTAATGTTTGGAATATTATTTTTTTGGAGAATGTGTGGTTGAAAAAAAAAATTTCGATTTATGTATAATATTATTTTATGAAAAATTGTGTGGTTGAAAGTAGGAGAAAGAAAAATAAAACTTAGAGTGTGTTTGGTAAAGATTAAAAATGAATTAAAATTGAAAAATTAGCCGTTATTGTTGACTTTTATTAGACGAGTGAGACCCAATAACGACTATATTTCAATTTTAATTAGATTTTAATCTCTACTGAGCAAGCCCTTAATTTAGTGGAAATTATATCATACCTGAATTTTTAACTTTCAATTTAAGAATTTAGACTTATAAGTTTTTATTTTAAAAATTAGATGATAATTAAAATTTTAAATATTTAAATTTAAATTAATCTACCCCAAACCCTAAAACCAATTTCAACTCTCTTCTGCATGTCCCTCCCTTCTCTCTTCTCACACTCTCTACCACCACTATCACTGCCGCCGTTCTCTCTCTCTTCCATCACCTAATCGTCGCTCTTCCTCTCTCACCAAATGTGCGGAGCAACAAGTGACCGTCGTTGTGCGCCTCTTGAATCAGCACCGTAGCCGTAAGTGGTGGTCATCGCGTCGCCAATGAGTGGTGGTGATGTTGGCGGTGTGATCATATGGTGTTGAGGTTGTTGGTGGTGGTAGGTTTGGTGTTTGTGTTGGCGGTGGCGTAGCGTGGCAGGGTTTGTTCCTGTGGCGGCGACGACAGTCATATATGATGGTGGTTTTGACCGATTAATTGGTGGATCTAGGGGCGGAGCCAGGAATTAATGGTACGGGAGAATTTTTTTTTAAAACTTAATGTACGAATAAAATTTATATATAACTAAAAAAAACTGTAATATAACGTCATCTATTACAATTGTACCCGACGATGTTTTATAGCTTAAAATTAATCTATAATAGAACCTAGATCTAAATAAATACTAAATTCTCGTTCAATTTTTTTAAGTGAACATCACACCAACAAAATCTCTCATAATTGGTTGGTGACAAGCCGATCAAATGTCAATAAAATTCATGTTTGAACTACTTTCTTTCAAAACATGAAACATGAGAATAATAAACTTGCAACTAGAGAAGTCCGGCCAGAAGCAAATAGCCCACGAGGATAACTCACAGCCTCCTTCCCCTTCTGCCACCCTTTCTATGAGGGCTGTCAGTGGGAATCAGAGTCACATCCTCTATACGACCAATTTTCATTCCCGAACGAGCCAGGGCTCTTCGTCTAGTTCCCTCCAGTTGCACGAAGTTTAATATGAAGAGCATTAATGCCAAGTTCCTTGCATCTTTGAGAGACATCTTGTGCTGCAAGCATAGCTGCGTATGGGGAAGACTCATCTCTATTAGCCTTCATCTTCATGCTACCATGGCTTAGGGCTAATGAGAGGAAAAGAGGAAATTTGTTTCAGAAGTTCGAGAAACCCTAATAGTCGGCAGATGAGTGGTAAATTCTGGTTCAACGTTTAGTGTTAAACAATCGACAAGAAAACCATCATCCATTTTCAGAATTTAACATGGCTAACTTCCCAAATCCTAAAGCAACTTAACAAATAGAAAGGGGCAACGTATAAAAGAAAAATAAATTCACAAGTTCTTCACACACTTCTACAAATAAAATCACAAGATTATCTGATAGAGAGCCTCTCTGTTTGAGGTGTGGGTAAAAAAAAGGGGGACAAAAGGATTTCATGTACAATCAACCTAACAGAAATTCAGCAAATTCGACGACCTAATCTATCTGATAGCTATGATCATTGTATAATAGAATTAACACCCCTAAAAGGCCACGCTACATGAAACTATATCACATATCAAGCTACAAAATGCAAAATCCAATCCATAATTCAAACTCTCTTATGAGTAGCAGATAAATTCAATTCACAAATACATAATTATTTACCGATAGGGGCGTACCGGAATAAATTGAATAAGTAAAACAGTAAAAGGTCGGCTGATAGACTGACAGAGGGTCGCACTTCGGCGGACGATGTCGACGTCGGCGATTGTCTCTCCACTCTCTGCCGTGGATTGAATTTTTGAAGGCTGAAAGTTCAAACCGGCAAATGGAAGAAACCGTGCAAATAATTGAAAGGGTTTGGGAATTGGGAATTAATTCTATTTCAATTGCCAATTGGGGTTTTTTTTTTTTTTTTTTTTTCAAATGGGCTTTAAACAATGGGCTACTGGGCTTGAACACGAGAAAAACAATGGGCTAGAGTCAATTTTTTGTTTTTAAAAGCACATGGGCTTGGACTAGTGGGCTACAGCCCAGTGTAGCCCACTGCTTGATCCGCCCATGGGTGGATCTGATATGAGTACGATCGCACACAATCAGCGGCGTTCTAGTTCTAGTTCTGGTGATGGTGTTGTTGACATATGGTTAATCTAAAGCTTCGAAGTTTTGATTATAACAAACAAGTTGAATTCTAGTGACTGTAGTTTTTCAACGCGTACAAAATAATATTGATCCATGGCCGTCAAAAGAGCAAGAGCTATCATCACAAATCGAACTCTTGATGAAAGTCAAAGATCGAAGCCACATTCAAGAAATCAAGAGGTAGACTTTGAAGCAAGATCAAATACTTATTTTCTTAGCAAAAATGTAAAGGTGTACATCTCGATAAATGGTATGAATGACTATAGCTCAAAACCATTCCATGCATTAAAAAGTGTTTCAAAAATGACATTTTTTATCAAGTGAAAAACGACTTTTAAAAACTAACTTTTAAACCTTTTAAAATAATATTTCATCTTAAAAAGTTAGTGAAAAATATTTATTAAAAGACCATACTTTTCAAAAATCAAAGAGCAAAACAAAAATTCAAAAAGTCAGACCACCACCACAACGGGCGATCGACCGGACATGCTTCAAACGGTTCGATTTTTTACCGTTTTGACTTCTGATTTTTTTCGTACAAACGGTCATTTTGGTCATTTGAAAATTGGCGATCAACCGGACCGATCATCCGACTTGACAGAACTTTGGCATTTTTCATCTATATAAACACCAACTTACTTCTCATTTATTATATCACCAAAAAAAACATTCAATTGAGTTTCTTGTGAGCTCAAATTGCATTGATTTCTCACCTCATTTATTATCATCAAATCATTCTATATTTGAAAAACTTTTAATTGATCTCAACTTTGAAAATCATCTCATTCATCGAAGTTTTTCAAATATAACTTTTGAGCTTCATTCATTACCATATATCAAAGTGCTACCCTACTTCTCTTCTTGTACTCAACTTTGGAATCATCATCTATTAAGAAGAGAATAGTTCACTTGTAAACTTGTTTTGAATTGTGGGTCGTGTTGAGGTCTCGAAAAGCTCAACGTTGTAAAATGATCAGTGCTCCTTGGTTGTAAGTCACCAAAAGCGTTGTACAGAGTTGGATTGCACCATAAGTCAATCAACATAGTGAAAAATGTCATGCTCGTGTCGGAGAGTTTGGTAACGGAGGACGTAGATCATTGCATTGGATCGAACCTTCATAATTATATCGTTTGCACTCTTTATCCCTTTTACTTAACGCTTTTACTTTGTGCAAATTACGTTGTTCCATTTACTTGCTTATTTGTATTTAGTTGTCCTCTATTATTTGCTCGCTTAGTTTATTAAAATTTGAGTTATTAATGAAAAAGATTTTATAACCAATTTACACCCCTCTTGGTTAGTCAATCTTGGGCTTTTAGGCGTTGTGGTGATGGCGTTTGTGGATTCGATTTGTTGGTTTTTTTTTTGAAGCTGTGGTGGTGATTTTCTTGGATCTTGTTGGTGGCTGTGGTTTGTTGGTGGTGATGGTGATTTTGGTATTTTTTGAGCGGCGATTTTGTTGCTTGCGATTTGGTGTTTAAGCGATATTATTGGATAATGTTGGTGGTTGGGTGGTGATTTATTGATTTTTGGGCGACGATTTTGTTGATTTTTGGGCGACGGTGTCAGATCTTGTTGATGCGGTGGTGATGGTGGTTTTGTTGGTGGTTGTGGTGACGAGGTGGTGGTGTTTCGGTTTCCATGTTGTTGGTGACAATAGTGAGGTGGTAGTCACAAGTGGTGGTGGTCACATATTACTTGGTTGTTTGTGACCATTAAATTGATTAATCTGTAACTAATAAACAATATTCGACTAATGAAAAAGATAAATTGTGAAAAAAAATAATGTGTGACCTAAAAAATTGTTAATTTGTAATCGATAATTTGATAATTTGTGACTGTCTAATAAGTCGTGACTTATAATATTTGTGATTTGTGACCGATAAAAAATAGTGACATATAAATATTTTATTTGTGATCGATGAATAAATTNTGATTAATCTGTAACTAATAAACAATATTCGACTAATGAAAAAGATAAATTGTGAAAAAAAATAATGTGTGACCTAAAAAATTGTTAATTTGTAATCGATAATTTGATAATTTGTGACTGTCTAATAAGTCGTGACTTATAATATTTGTGATTTGTGACCTATAAATAAATTGTGATGTTTCAATTTTTGATTTGTGACCGATGAACAAATTGTTACCTATAAATTTTTTGAATTGTGGCGTTAAAATAATTTGATATATATAAAATTTGTGATTTGTGATCAATAAATAATATATGACTTATTAATTTTATAAATTTGTGACCGATGAAAAAATTATGACCTATAAAATTTTCGATTTGTGATTGTGAAATAATTTGCGACCTATAAAATATTTTATTGTGACTGAGAAATAATTTTTGACTAATTAATTTATAATTTGTAACCAAATTATGTGAAATTGTGACTTTAATATATTTAATTAATAAAATATATGTTTAATTAATTAATTTATAAATAAATTTTGAAAAAATCTGACATTTGAAATTTTAAACATTGCGTTCTTAAATTTGAAATTGGTGAAACTTACTCTTATTTATGAATTTTTTCCTTTAATTTATTGGGGCCAAACAGGGGCACGTAAAATTAATTATTAATTTTAACCTTTCTTTAGTGGCTCAGATGTTCAAGTTTCGTCCCACTAATCTTGAGGAGACCCTAATAAATCCAAATGTGATTACATCTTATATATAGTCCAACATTCGAAACGCGATTCTCCTATATGTGGACCTTCTCTTATAACGTACGGACTAAGGATGACAAAAAAATCTATTCAACCCAATACTCGTGAGGTCTTGCCCCGAAGGGGCTGAGATTACCTGCCTAATCGAGTAAACGGGGCGGGGATGAGGTGATGATCATTATCCCAAAACGGGTATGGAGCGGGTACGAGAAACATAGTCCTCGCCCCTCTACCTGCCCCGTTTAAAATTAATTTCAAACTTAAGTTTTTAATCGAACAAAAATAATAAATTTATTATCATTTTTAAAGAGAATATAAATTACTTTTAACAAACTAGTAAAAAAATAATAATATTTACTAACTAAAGACGTAAAAAAATAAATAAAAAATAAAAAGAAAATAAATGGGGGCGATATCTCGCCTCGTCCTGCTTAATCGAATATGAGGATGAGACAATGTAACAAAAATATGCAACGGGACGAGGAGGGAATGATCGACCGGTCATATATCCGTCCATTACCATTCCTAGCACGGACACCCTAGAGAGGCAGCAAATCGCACTATAATTTTACCTCCACACGTGGAACTCAAAACGACCCGCGTTGCCCTTCCTAAACTCCCCGCCTCCAAAACCACCAGTTGCAGGGTTCAGGGTTTAAGACAGAAATTCTAAGAAATTTTTACCGGGAAAATGTCAGGAGCCTCAATTTCGGCGCAGCTACAGGCTCTGAAATCTCTCTCTAACGTGCACGCCGATTCTGAACCTCTCAAAAAGCCCTTCACGCGCCCCTCTCTCATACTCGACTCCAGAGCGGCTGCCGATATCGACCTCGACACTATCTTCAACATCGCCCTTTCTGGTTTTAGCATCTCAAATTTCTTATTTGAAAAACAAGTATTTTGTGTTTTTTTTTACGGTTTCTAATGTTTATTTTTTACTAGGTTTGGAGGTTTTGATAGAAAAGGAAGAGAGGTTTAGGAACTACAGGGGTGATTTGTTCAGTTACAAAAGTAAGGAGCTGGATAGGGAGTTGGTGGGGATTGAGGAAAACAACGGAATAAATGCATCTATTAGATCCTATTTACGGTTACTAACAGGGTATTTGGAATTGAGTTCTGCTGTGAACACCCTTGAGTATTTAATCCGTAGATACAAGTACGTAGTTTTTTTCCCGTCATGATGAATTTCGCATACTTCTCTTTTTGTTTATCGTTGCTTGCTTGTTAAGGATCACTATAATTTTATGATAGTCAATAATTGTCTTTTGGTGGTTGTAGGGTTCATGTATACAATGCCGAGGAGCTAATTTTATGTGCATTGCCATATCACGAGACTCACGTGTTTGTGCAAATAGTGCAATTAATTAACACAGGGTAAGTATTTTCTTTTATGAGTTTACTAACATCCAAATTCACTGCGCTTGATATTGGAAATTTGGTTCATACTTCGTTGGAAATGTTTATTTCTTTCCTTGCTTGATTTTCGTTAGTTGATATTACTATGATCATGTCTCTGAACAAAATCTGTATCCTTAATATATAATTTTAATTCTACTTGATTTATGTTGGTGGTGCAGTAACAGTAGATGGAAATTTCTCCATGGAGTTAAAGCATCAGGTGCTCCACTGCCTAGGCATGTCATTGTGCAACAGTGTATCCGAGATATGGGGGTTTTGGAGGTTATATGTAATTACGTAAGAGTTTGGTCTTGGCAGGCATATAATTTGTGTTTTCTTCTGTTTTCCTTTTTCCTATCATGATTACCTGAAGGTTTTTAATTTTTAAGGCTGCACCTGTGAAGAAGATTTACCCATCAAAAGTTGTGACTGGGTTCTGCACAGCAGTCGTTTTTGAGTTTCTACGACTAGTGACTATTGATAGTGATGTTGTGAAGAGGATTCTTCCATATCTTAATTCTGGGCTTCAGCCTGGTGCCAAAGGATCGAACCAGAAGGTGAAGTTCAAATTTGTAATTTTTATATTTGCTATTTTCTGACCTGATCTTGCTGGTTTTATTTCTTGTGCTTCTAGTTGATTGATCGAGTGATATCTTATTTATTTTTCTTTATAGGCTGGTGCTCTAATAATTGTTACTTTACTAGCGCAAAAGGTGGCTCTGGCCCCAAATGTTGTGAAAAGCTTAATGCGTTCAATTGCTGACATAGTCAGGGCAGATGCAAATGAATCAGCTGACTTGCAATGTGTTCGCATGTCATTTATGGCCCTAATCAACTTTGTTCAGGTATTGCTCTACGTATTCTCTTTGGCATATTGCTTTATGTTTTCACTTGGCACCATTTTTTTTCCTTCTATAAATCCTGACTTGGACCATGATGCATTATGAGTTTCTTGCTAATAGCTTCTGTTGTAGTATGAACATATAGATTGGGTGGCATGATTATTGATATCATATTGTGCTCTTATGTTTCCTTGAACTTGATTTCTAGCTTCAATCGGTGTTGATAATCCCAAGGAAGACTGTGGATGTCCTAAATGAAATCAGGTGGGGCTCGCAATCTCTACATATACTTTCATATCACAGTCTTGTGCTTTCAGCTTTCTCTTTATACGATAATTTCTATTTTATCAAAAGTAGTTCTATATCTTCCATTTCTTGTTATTTTGAAGGGATATTACGGGGATCCTTTTCGGACTGACCAAGGATTACAATATTGACAAATTCCTGGCTGTGTTTCTGGACTCCCTTCTTGAGCACAGGTTGGAAATGCCGTTTTAACTATGTAGATTATCTCCGTGTATTTTCCTGCTGCATTAAATGTATATATATATTTTTTTGCAGTTTTTCTGATGATCTCTGCCATTCTACTTTATTATCAATGGTAGAGACTATACCTTTGAAAGGCCATGTTAATCAAGTAGTCTCTAAGCTGCTTAATACGTGCATGAGTATATCCCTTGACAAGAAATATTTGGCATCTTCTGAATCAGGTATGTGTTATTTTGTTCCCTTAGTTGTTAAAAGTATGCATCCTGGCTATTTTTAAGTTCTGAAGTGCAGAGCATAAGCACTCTGTGTAAAAGTTTAAGGTGCAGCCAAGCACAGAAACACATGGTTATCTTTGAGCTTTTTTGATTGCATCTGGACTACTTGTATTGTTTTTATTTTGATCAACGTTTTGGTGATATTACGCGATGCTTGATTATTTTAGTTGAAATTGCTGAGTTCTGCATTTTGTCAAATATGATGTCATGTGGAGAATTTTCATTCAGAATATAATATGCGCTTCACTTTGCTGAAGCTTTGCTTTGTGCTTGAGGCCAAAAAGTCCTTCTTGTGTCCATGCTCTTTAGCACATCTAGTCTCTGGCAACCTGGGACTCAAAATAAGTGGGTGCACAGAATTTAAGTACTTAACTTTTATTTCAAACATGACATATAATAATATTAAAAATAAAAATTTCTTATAATAAAAAATCTATCTCAAATTTCATTGGGGGGCAAGGACCCCACTGGCCCACACCTCACTCAGCCACTGCATCTATTAACTATGTTCCCCTTGCGTTTTAACTTCTTATCTATGGTTTATGTTGCTTTTGCATATGTTTTGTAGCTGTGGATACGCATACATGCATCCATTAGTTAACAGTACTCTTCCTTGTACTACTATCTTGGCTTATTGTCTCATTTGGCCACTGTGGAACTCTCATCAGGAAGCCGTGCCAGGAAGATTCTGGATTCCATTCACAAACAATACCAATTTGAATCAGGTGGAGCCATTCACAGATTCTTGAAGGTTTGTTCTTCTTTGCACTTGTTTCCTTCATGTTGTGATTCTACTACTTATTTATGGTTTTTCCGGGCTTTTTATAGGATTCCAAAATGAAGTCCAAGAAAGATAGTTCGAGCTATGATGTACTCTGCAAGATATTTGGTGGAATCCTGGATTTATCAAATGGCATATATGATATGAAAATTTTGTTTGCTCTCGAACATCCAGAGGTATTTTCTATAACTTTGTTTAACTTGGATTTCATTACGTTAATGTTAATGCAAATGTATTATACCCTATGAAGCTTGGGCGCTTCCACTGAGGTGGTGTGTCTGTGTCATCTGACAGACACTTCAATAGAAAAAGTATTCTCGAGCTATAAATTTA
>CAIGRR010073038.1:0-10731 GCA_903798365.1 Fraxinus sp. 1973-6204 | reverse complement strand
TCTCTCAATTAACAACCTTAAGAAACCCGTTCTGTACGTGTTCTGGTATATATATATATATAGGTCAAAAAATCAATGGGCCGAGAAAAAAGCCTTTAAAGCGCGAAATAAAAATTTTCCGTATAAAGTTGTCGCTCGAGCGAATGGCCAGCGACAGTCAAGCGACAGGGTGTCGCTTGAGTGAAGGAGGGGCGACGGTCTAGAGACAATGTTTATGCTTTTGTAGCTCGAGCCAACCATTGGCGATAGTCCAGCGAAAATTCGTGTCGTTTTCCTCCTTGTTCCAAACTCGAAACCTTAGACCTAATAACCAAACTTTACACAAATTTCATATTACTCCTTGAACTTTAACAATCTATCAATTTAAGTCCTTTTGTTCACAAAATTTGCCAATTATAAAATCAACTAAAACCTAACAGAACAAAACTCGAACATTAGTGCCACCATTGATTAATCAAAAGGTCATAGGAAACAAGTGGGTTTTCAGACTTAAAAGAGACATTGAAGGAAAAATTTTGAAGTACAAGGCAAGACTTGTTGCAAAAGGTTTTCTACAAACTTCAGGCATTGATTATCATGAAACTTTTAGTCCAGTAATCAAGGCTTCCACACTAAGAATAATCATGTCACTTGTTGTGTCTAAAGGCTGGAGTGCTAGACAAGTTGATATTAATAATGCCTTTCTTAATGGAAGGCTGAATGAAGTAGTCTTTATGAAGCAGCCAGAGAGCTTCATTGACAAAGCCAATCCAACCTTCATGTGTAGGCTTGAAAATGCTCTTTATGGACTGAAACAGGCTCCTAGGGCATGGTATGAAAGCTTAAAGGGGACACTTCTAGACTGGAAGTTCATCAAGTCGAAGGCAGATAGTTCTTTGTTCTTTTACATGAATGAAAGGCAAGTAGTTTTTTGTTTGGTGTATGTTGATGATATAGTAATCATTGGAAATGATCACAAGTCACTGCAATACTACATTGACAAGCTTAATTCACAGTTTGCATTGAAAGGCATGGGTGAATTGCATCATATTTTGGGGATTGAAGTGAGGAGATGTGAATTTGGGATGCATCTCACTCAGGCTAAGTACATCAAGGATCTGCTGAAAATGTTCAATTTTGAACACCTTAAACCTTGTACGACGCCTATGACAGTAGGAAAAATTATCTCCAAGAATGAAGGAGAGAAAATGGTTTATCCGTTCTTATTCAGAAGTGCAATAGGTAAACTTCAATACCTTGTTCATACACGACCTGAAATTAGCTTTGCAGTGAATAAGCTAAGCTAATTTCTTCAAAGCCCTTCAGATATTCATTGGAAGGCTGTGAAAAGGATCTTCAGGTATTTGAAAGGCACAACTAAATAAGGCCTTTGGATTCAGAGAAGTGACAACCTAAACATCACCGGTTATATTGATGCTGATTGGGCCTCCTGCCCTGGTGACAGGAATCTACATCCGGCTATTGCATTTATCTAAGAGATACCTTGGTTGCTTAGTCTTCAAAGAAACAACATGTGGTTGCCAGGTCTAGTGTTGAATCTGAATATAAGGCTCTAGCATTAGCCTCAGCTGAGATAGCTTGGATTGAGTCACTTCTTAAGGAAATCAAATTGCAGCCTACTTCACTCACAATTATGTAGTGTCATAATCTAAGTGCTAGTGCTCTAGCTTCCAACCCAGTTGACCATGCTCGAACTAAACACATTGAACTTGATATACACTTTGTGAGGGATAAAGTTCTTGAAGGCAAATTGAAAATCCAATACATTCCTTCATCTGATCAGACTGCAGACTTGCTGACAAAACTTTTACCTCGTTCCATGTTCTTGTTTCTTAAAAACAAGCTTGGAGTTAGTTGATAAAACTCCAACTTGAGGGAGGATGTTAAAATACATTATTCTAACACTCAACGGGTTAAGCTGCACTCACCGAATATCCTAACACTTACAGGATTGAGTTGCACTAACCGGATTGTGCAGTTTTGGAACCACAAAGATTGTTGTAACTATATTGATTCTTCGCATGTAATTGCCACTCTTTACTTGCTCCATACTCCAGCATCTTGTATATATTGCTGGCCTTGTAACCTTGTAAATTAATCGATCGAGCTTTCATCTTTTGCTCCATTTTATTCAGCTACAGTTAAAGCTCCTCTTTCTCTAAATTTTAACTAGGAAGAAGTCGAAGAGGTAAAGTGAAGTTGATTATATTTATGCATTTTCTCTTGGCTTGGGGGTTTTTTCTTGATTGTCTTCAGCTAATTCAAGCTAGGGCTGGATGAACCGAGCCGCATCGAGCAGTTCTTTTTAAATTAAATACTCGAACGAGTATGTGAATCGAGAATTGATGAGTTCAATTCAGTTCTCGGTTCTAGACCAAGAATCGAATATTCATATATTTTTTTAATCTTAAATAAGTCAANTCGAACGAGTATGTGAATCGAGAATTGATGAGTTCAATTCAGTTCTCGGTTCTAGACCAAGAATCGAATATTCATATATTTTTTTAATCTTAAATAAGTCAAATTATTTTATTTTTTCTAAATAAATTTGCTAACTAATTAATTTAGCTCAAACCTAAAATATGATTTTCCTATTTCTAATTTTCAGCCCAAGTCCAATTAATCAAATCGACCTAAATTTTATCAAAGTCTCATATTCTACCATAGTGTTATTTCTGTATGGAGAAATCGAATTGGAAGTCTCTTTTTATTATTGTGAGCACGCTATCTTTTTCTTCCTGTGATTTTAACTCCCAAATCCATGAGAACTCAACAAAGGGAGGAGTAAAAAATATCACGGGATTGGACTACGTTATTTTGTAAGAGCTAAAATTGAACATGTCATTAATTGAATTAATGTATCGTTGTTGTAAATATAAAAAAAAAAAAAATAATTATTGTACGGAACCCCAAAACTGAATGGAATCAAACCAAATAGTTCCATAATTAAATTTGGACCCGACGGTTCCATTTACTAAATACAAAAAACTTCGATTTTGTTCGATTGTAAGGAGAATCAAATCGAATCGGATCATGTCCAGCCCTAATTCGAGCACATGTAATCTATAATTGTAAATGGAATTATTAGAAGAAAGTCATAGACTCTCTTTTCTTTCTCTGTTTATCCTCAGTTCTTCAAGATCAATGATGCATTCTTTCTTTACATTAAAGATCATATCATTTTAGCATAAACTGTAACTAATCACAAGAAAATGGTCTATCATCAGTTACAAAGAAAAACCTAACAAGAATTATACACAAAAAATTAGAGGCGCGAAAATGTGTTATCTATTGCACAACTCAAGATGCGAGAGGCCTGGTCTATCTCTATGATTGGAAAGTGTTGCACGTAGCTAGAATGCACATGCTCGTTCAACATGTAGTAAAAAACAAATAATGTTACTTAATATCAATGATATTAAAATACCATTTTAAATAATATATATTCAATTAAATAAATCTCGCGACATTACATTTAAATTAATTTATCTGATACTGTTATCACTTAAAACTAGTACCGATTCTATTTCTTTTTATTGCGAACTTACTATCATTTCCACTATTTTAAAATTCATATTGGGCTTTGTGTTCTACAGGCCAAATCAAGCGAAATACGTGGATTTGGGATATTTTATGATTTAATTTAATTGGGCTTCGTGCCCGTAGCCCAACTCCAGTTAAACACGTGGAAGGTCGGTGCTAAAATGAATATATGAGACACGTTACCATTTTGTATCTTTGACCAACAATTTTTTATTATTTTCCTTAATTAATGATAATAAAATATTAATATAATTATTATCTCCTAATCTAATTATTTTAGGGCTTGTTTGACCCTTTAAAAAAAAAATAAAAATAAAAAATTGTATTTTGCAATAGTATTATGGTGGAGAATGTATGATAAAAAAAGATTTTTTTTGAATTTACATTTAATATTATTTTATTGAAAGTTGCGTGGTTATAATCGATGAATAATGTGGTTATAATGAGTCAAATCACTGTTGAAAAATGCATTTTGAGATAAAAAAGGGGCTCAAACATACTTTAATTTTTATGCTTATTTATGACTTTGGCTAAATGTCACGTAGTCATTGATTTTTTTACTGAGGGCGTGTTCGGTGGAGATTAAAATTAGATTAAAATTGAAAAATTAACTGTTATTGTTGACTTTTATTAGACGAGTGAGACCCAATAACAATTATATTTTCAATTTTAATTGAATTTTAAGTCATACCGAACACGTCCTCAGTTCTGATTCAATTTTAAATAATTCCATTTTACCAGAAAAATTTCACCAGAATTTCATAAGAAATCTCACATGTAGGTGGGTCTCATTGTGAATAAAATATTGCAAAAAATGTGGGCCTATCCATGTTGTTTTTTATCTGTTGATGTTCTATGTGTATAATATTCTGTACCCACGGCAAAACTGTTCAATTTTGATTGGTGGATAAATTTAGAATAAATAAATTCTAAAAATTGAATAATTTAACAATTAATTGAAGTATTTGGTAATTATTTATTTTTATATCAATAGGGCATTTGTGGAATTCAATATTGCTCGAGAAACTTGTATACCAACTTGATAAATCTTCTCTAATCTTCATATTATATTTTAATAAATCCATCCCTTTTGTCTATATTAACAGAGAAACAGAAACTGCCCACAATTTGCTGATCCTATCTTCTCTTTTCATTTGAAATCAAGAAAATCCGAGGGGAAAAAAATGTTGGCAGTGTTTGATAAGACTGTGGCGAAGAGCCCTGAGGCTCTGCAGAGCCCACGTATTGCAGAATCGGCGTTTGCACTCAAAGATGGATCTTTGGCTAGCCATTTCTCGTCACTGCACCCTGGTTCTGTCATTATTAATCTTGGTTCATCTGGGTTCATGGCATACTCTTCTGATAAGCAAAACCCTCTTCTTCCAAGGTAATTGCTGCATACTTATGTTTATTTTGTCCTCCTTGATCTGATCTGGATATTGTTTGTTTTTGGTTTTTGATAACTGGGTGTTATCTATTTGTATGCATTTTCTTAATTGGAGATTTGAGTGTGTTTTTGGATGCTGAAAATGATGAGGAGTCATGGATGATGGATCTTGATCTTAATTTTGAAATTAGAAAAGTGTTGGTGGGTAATAATTTTTATGCTTTCTTCATTTCTAGTTCTGAGAAAAGAACCAATTTTTATTAAATATTTAATTTAATACAATAATTGTGAAATATAATTAATTAATTAAAAAAAACCTGATTTTTGCAACTTTAAACTTAGGGACATGATTTTTGATTTTGGTAAAGTAAATACATGATCCATGAATTTTTCCCTTATAACATTAACCCGGCTGAGGCACCATTCTCTAAAGTCCAAACCCACGGCCTTCACTCCTTCACCGGGCGGCAATCTTTACTTCTCCTTCTCCAACTCTGTCGCTGCCCATGTTCTAAAAGGACCGAAAATGCGCCGTCTTGGCGCGATGCGGGTCGAAAACGAGTCGAATTCGGCCAATGCGTATAAAAATGCGTCTGGTTCAAATAATTAAAATAATATTAAACGTACGAAACGCATTATGACGCATTGACACGCTTAAACTTGTGATTATTGATTCTCGATCTCGACGCATCGCAAAGCATTACGTATTTTAGAACACTGGTCGCTGCCCGTCGGTTGCTGCCGCTACTGCTTGCTACAGTCGCTTATCGGTAAGCGGCTTCTTCTCGGCAGTCGGGCAGTTATGTTTATTTTCCTTTTTGGATGCTGAAAATAATGGGGGGTCATGGATGATGGATCTTGATCTTAATTTTGAAATTAGGAAAGTGTTGGTGGTTAATAATTTTTATGCTTTTCTCATTTCTAGTTCTGAGAAAAGAACCAATTTTTGGCGTGCTTTCTTCGTTTAATTTACGCTTTTTAGGGAAACTCAAGTTCAAGATTGGCCAACTTCTTGATTGATAATTGTTCTATCTTGTTTAACTCTTTTTCAGTATCTGTCTTATCGTTAATGGTCTCGGTAGAATGATATGTACTTGAAGAGATGCAACAAATTTGAAAAATTTCAGTCGTCCTTTACATAAACTGTGTCAAAATTATAGTCTGTGAACAATTGTTATGATCTTCACTTAGGACTGCAGGATTTTATCCTTATCCATCCCGCGAAATAAGGATTGAATATAGGAGGTAAATAATTGATTTTTTGGACCACTGGTATGAATATTGTTGAAATTTTCATGCCATTACCTATGTTTCACTTACTAAAGAAGTTGAATGCCATTATGACTAATCATTCGAGTCACTACATATAATCCCTACGTGCAATTACCAGAATAATTGGCATGTAGATTAATATTCGAATGAGTGATCCATATATCATAGGCTGAGCTAACAGTCCATGTAGGTTGTAAGTATGAGTTGGCCTGACAAGTATGCGCCTGTACAGCAACTTCAATATTCAATAGCAAATGGCCCAAATGTTACAACTTCATATGCTCGTCATTTCATTGAATTGTTACATCTTGTAGTTCAGATTGTTACTGGATTTGCTAATTTGCTAGTTTACAATTGGATTTGTCTAATCATTTTGTTGTCTTTTCAAGACTTTTCGCTGTAGTGGACGACATATTCTGTGTGTTTGAAGGCCACGTTGAAAATGTTGCGCATCTTAAGCAGCAGTATGGATTAAACAAGACGGCAAATGAAGTGATCATAGTTATTGAAGCTTACAGGACTTTAAGGGATAGAGGTCCTTATCCTGCAGATCAAGTTGTGAGAGATATTCAAGGGAAGTTTGCATTCATTCTTTATGATGGTTCAGCAAAAACCACATTTATTGCGTCTGTGAGTAATTCTTAATCCCTTTGGGTTTTGTTTGGTACTACAAATTATTAGACTGTACAAGGAATTCACCATAAAATTAGAGTAGATATAGTATGCAAATAGTATTAGGTGGATGGTATGTTTTATTTTATATTCAAAAAATGTTATTTACACTGCCTTCCTTAAGCCAACCAGATAACATAATACAGAGTGAGGTGGTGGGTTTAGGCCACATAAGAAATAAAGTGCAAATACCTATCTTTTGAATGAAAAACTCATAAATATCATGCACTTGAATCCACCCTAATACTATCTATCTAGATACTTCATGCATAGTTTCTTGTACGGTCTAATCCGCTGTGCCAAACCTAGCCTTGATGTTTACTTTTTATTCCATTTAGCACCTTGTACAGGTAGATTTAGCCTCACTATATATATTTCAATATTTCTAATACAGGATGCTGATGGGAGTGTACCATTTTTCTGGGGAACTGATTCCGAAGGTCATCTCGTGCTCTCTGATGATGGAGAAGTTCTGAAGCAAGGCTGCGGAAAATCTTTTGCTCCATTTCCCAAAGGTACTTATCTTTTTCTTTTTTTCTTTTTTTTCTTTTTTGTTTTTTGCATAATTTGAAGTAATTGATAGTTCTTTTAATGCGTATTTTGCATGGACAAGCATTAATTTTGGGTGCTGTTGTATGAAATTGGAAGGTGGAAATAGTATGAGAAATAACCAGGCATAGGCCTTGTTCTACCTTCTTTATATGAGTATGGCTCGAGACTTGAGGATACGTGATATAGGATTCTCCCCATAATTTTCTTTTATCCGACTTTAAACAGTCGTCTAAATTTGTAACAAAAATCGGTGTTTAATGTTGTCTTTCTCTTCCTATGATTCAGAGTTCCATTTTCTTATTCATTCATTCCCTTCAGGATGCTTCTTCACGTCTTCTGGAGGTCTACGGAGTTATGAGCATCCCATTAACGAGTTGAAGGCAGTTCCGAGAGTGGACAGCTCGGGCGAGGTCTGCGGGGCAACCTTTAAGGTGGACTCAGAGTCGAAAATAGGAAAAACTGGCATGCCTAGAGTCGGAAGTGATGCGAACTGGTCTCAACATATATGATGATGTAACTACTAATATTTGTCTGTATTTCAACAATGGATTCCCCCTACGTGTAGTAGTTAGGCCATTTTAGGCCTGGGAAACACAAAATAATAGCACGTTAGCTCTATGTAATAACATATGGGGTGTCCTCTGATATATTTGCTTGGTTCTTGCATTTTATAATATTTGTGAGGTGAATGAACTCAAATTTATAGTGTGTTCAATTTGATCGAGTCATTTATTTGCTTTGACATCTTGTTCTTTAAATTGAAGAATGCGGCTAGCATAATCCCATAAAAAAGTGTGTTAGTGAAAATAAACTTGAGTTTTGTTGTAAATATAGTAATAGTAGTATTTATGATCGATTTTTATACCTTTACATCCCTAATCATTGTGATTGTTGTATCCCTTGTAACTATAATTTTTCCCTTTGGTTCAATAAAACACACGAGCCTACTGACTTCTCTATTTTTTCTCTCTCTAGATTATAATACGTTATAAGCACAATTCTCTCAAAATCAAAGCAAATTAGTTAGAATATAATATTTTTTATTTTTTTTGGTCATGTATGTATACCAAAATTAATTTGGTGATATGTCAATTTTTTTCATCATTCGCATATCCAATTCATGTTTGTAAGGTTTCTTTAATTGAGGCCCTATTTGGTACACATTATTGTAGAATGAGAATGAAAAATATAGTGGTTATTGGACCCCACACAAGATATAGAAACTCAAATTTAAAGGCTTGATGTGATGTATAACGGCCATATTTATCATTTTTAGTAAATTTGTATGGGAAACAAACGGAGGCTAAAATTTTCATTATCATTCTTCTACTCATTTTCAACCACATATTTTTAATAAAACAATATTTTTCATCACATCAATAACTTTTTCTTCTTTTTTCAACAACACATTCTTCATCAATTTACTATTTTAGAATATATTCTTCCAAAATAATGTGGCTTAAACACACCCTTAGTAAAAATTCATGTAATTTTGAAATCCAATGAAGTTACACGGGGTTTTGATTTAAAAACATAATTATGATGTATTAACTTGCGTTGGTATTCGCATGTCTGACATTTGTTTTCCCAAGATCCAAAGTTTGAATAATGATGCCTACAAGATCTAAAGTATGATTGGACAAAACTCCCGAACCAAATCGAACTGAACCCGAACCGAGTGGTTCTTCATAAGTTAAATATCCGAACGAATATTTGAATCGAGAATCGATGAGTTCGGTTCGGTTCTCGATTCTATACCAGAACCGAATAAGAACTGAATCTAAATAGATTTTTAATTTTTTTTATATTGAATTAATTAAATTATTTTAATTTTTTCTAAACAAATTAGCAAATTAACTAATTTAGTGATTAATGCTTCAACTCTCAAGCCAAGTCCATGCCTAACTAGCTCAGCCCAACCTAATTTATCAATTTAGTTTTGTGTTTTTTTTTTTTGCCCAATTATTAATTTCATTGCTAGTCCAAGATCTAGGTCTTTTTAATTTTTTATCCTCGCCTTTCCAATTTCATACTTTCATTCGATAAGAACATGTCCACTAACTCAAACCATTTGATAAATTCAAAACCTACATTTATATGCTCAAATCGAAACTGCCGACTGTCGATTCCGACTTCCTCTCTCCAACTGCACATCGAAACTACGAATAAACATGTCATTAGTTGTATTTATGTAATGTTGCTGTAAATATTAAAAAAACTAATTATGGTACGGAACTAAACAGAATCGAACAGAACCGAACGCAAACGGTTCTATAATTATATTTGGACCTGACGGTTCCAGTTATCAAATACCCGAAAATTTTGGTTCAGTTCGATTCTTTTCAAAATTGAACCGAATCAGACCATATCTAGCCCTAAAAAAAGAATCGAACCAAATCGGACAATATCCAGCCCTAATCTAAAGGTAAGAAAAAACATTGTAATTATGTGTAATGATTTCATATTTATATACAGGTAACTATATATGCTAAATTTCCTTTCAATAATTGTTTAGTATATGACATATATACTTTAACAAAATTGAGACATGCATGTTTAAGGGTGGGCAAAACCCAAACCAACCCGATTAAACCGTCCAACCCGACCGGGTTGGGTCGGTTTTTTGCATTTTTTAGGTGGGTTTCGGGTTGTGGGTTGGATAGTTGGGTCGGGTTGTGGGTTGGATAGTTGGGTCGGGTTGTGGGTTAACCACCTAAACCCGATACAACCCGACCCAACCCAACCCAACCCAACCCGACATTTAAAAAAAAAAAAGGAAAAGACGTTAAATTGAAAAACAAAACCCTAAAACCCGATCTCCAGCCTTCACTCTCTCTTTTCGGTTTAGAAAGTAAACTCTTGATTCTTCCTTGGGGGTTGGGCGGCTCGCGGTGCTCCACCACCTGCACCTCCTCAACGTCACACCCCACAACTCCATCGCCTCCACATCAGCCACCCTTCTCCCCTCCGCCGCCTCATGTAACTTCCTCTCTGTGCAAACAGAGTTCTTGGTCGATTTAAAGAATCTTGCAGATATAGAGTCAACTGAGTTCGGGTTTGGGGACCCAGAATTAGAGATGGAGTAAGAAGATGTTCGAATCCAGTTATGGTGAGTTTTTCCTCTTCATTTCAATATTTGTTTGTGAACATTACAATTCTGAATTTTTGTATACACGCATGCGTATGTACGTATTTTAAGCGTGAAACCCCTGAGAATTTCTCTTCATTTGAGCTTTAGATTGGGTGTGTTTGTTACATGATATAGGGCTTGATTGAGTTTTATGGTCATTCTTGTACTTCAGTTT
>CAIGRR010073029.1:0-13275 GCA_903798365.1 Fraxinus sp. 1973-6204 | reverse complement strand
AATGCACCACCATCACCCCCAACAAAAAAACACCCGAATGCACAAATACACCAAAAAAAAAAAAAAAAAAAACAAGTCATTATGTATGCGTACTTTACACAATTATATACAAAAAGACCTAAAAACATTATTATTTAGGTGAGGGATAATGCACGTTTTAGTGAATATACCAACGTCAGTATCATTAGTTAAAGTATATTTTACATTGGATAAAAGAATAAATTAATGTACAACATACAATGGTTCTTAGAGTATGTTTGGTAGAGATTAAAATCGGATTAAAATTGAAAAACTAGCCGTTTTTGTTGACTTTTATTAGACGAGTGAGACCCAATAACGGTTATATTTTTAATTTTAATTGGATTAAAATTGGTACCAAACAAGTTCTTAATAAGGTAATTTTTTTGAAATGAAATTTCAAATCTTAATATGATATAAAAGTCTAAAAATATTCAAACGAGATATTCGTAGGCATTTTAAGTTCCTTTTACTTTTTAGACTATACACTCATACTTTTTAGGTTCCTTTTACTTTTTAAACATTTTATTTCTTTTTTTTTTTTAAAGTAGGTGGGTCAGATTGAACGGGTTTATTCGATTTTCATGAGTTAACTCATAACTCAACCCGTCTACACAGCCAACCTACTCAACCAGTGTAAAAACAACAAAAAAAACAACCCAAACTAGTCGAGTTGGACCATTTTGGCAGGTTCGATCGGATTTTGCCCACCCCTAACCGAGATAGTTCAATTTTTCAAGTGTTAGTTGTCAATTTTATGTCAAAAAACTACGTGTACATCTCGAAATGTTCCAAAAATTTTCCTACACTAATAAAGTAGAGATATGAGTTGTTATCTTTCGATCTAAAGATTCTACATTAATTTCATATTCAACACACTGTTTTTCTCCATTATAACGACGAGTAAATACTTTTTCGTAGTCAAATAATGTCTAGCTATAAAAAGAAGTGAAAGGCGACCACAAGAACATTTCACCAAGTACGTGTCGAGATAGTTAAAATATACAATTGATAGTTTTCATTTTTTGTATTAAAAAAGGGCATTAATATACCCATGCATCAAAATTTTTTGCCAACTCACCATGACTCAGTGCGAATCAAACGAGTCACCCCAACTCAGTGCCGAATTAATTCAAGATCACCACAGATATGAAGAAAATACCAGATCGAAGAAGATAGATCCACAGAACACACAGTTTTAAAGAAAAGCACACAGTTCCTTTAACAGAAATTTTTAAAACCTTTAAGACTTTTAAGATCTAAAACGATACATCATAAATCATCAGCCCAAGAATTTATTTAACGACTATCGCCTTAACAAAAACCACAAGATCTGTTCGAACGAAGAACTTTTAAAAATTAGGGTTTTTCAAAAAAAAATTCCAGAAATCAAGCCCTGACCCAGATCTATCGTTTTACAGGCTCTGATACCACTTGTTGGTCCCAGAGTTCACAAAGAATAACCAGAAAAATAGATCGAAGCAAGAAAAATAGAACACAAAGAATTTTTTACCCCAGAAAGGGTCCGGATGTTCAGNATCTATCGTTTTACAGGCTCTGATACCACTTGTTGGTCCCAGAGTTCACAAAGAATAACCAGAAAAATAGATCGAAGCAAGAAAAATAGAACACAAAGAATTTTTTACCCCAGAAAGGGTCCGGATGTTCAGCCTTTTGGCTTAGTCACCCGTTGAGCATCCACACGAAGGGATTAAGCTCTAGTTCACTAAAAATCACCAAGAAACAGTATTACAATGTACGTAGAAATCAGAGATTTCTTCGATTGACTAGCCTCAAAATCACTCAGAATATACACAATCTCACAAAGAATAGATCAAACCTTCTCACTGCTTTTATCACTAAGAATTACACAGAAAATCACTCAGATTTACATTCTGTAGAAAGCAGAAGGATGAACCCTAATCACACAGAGAGAACACAGCCAAACCGAATGGTTTTCCTCTCAGAAAAGTGAAGCTTCGAGAACACTTAAAGCAGAGAGATCAACAGGTTTCAACCAACGGTAATGATGAAGCCAGATGTAAGGCAGGTAGGCAGATCCATAAAATAACTAAGGCGTGAAACTGAAAACACGACTTTGCAACGGGTTACACAAAGTTGGACCTTTTCATCCATCCCACAGCACAGGCCCAACACACAAACTTGGGCCAAGAATTATGAGGCACTTCCAGCAATAACAGTATGAAAATTTCATAACAGTTGCACAATTCGCACATAATTTTTTGGATTGTTCTTGGTGTACATAATCAACCCTTCAATAGGGGGCCGTCGAGTTTCCATTATGGACACCCCTATGTACTTGGTTATGTACCCCAAGAATAACCCTAGTTTTTTTTTTCCTTTTTACAATAACAAATCAAAAATCAATTAATGGAGGCATAAGTACTTCCCTCTACTCTGTTTTCTCCCAAGCCCGACTTCAACATCTCTATGCACCAAAATTTTCTCCATACTACAAGTAGAAAGAAAGGTAAGTTGTCATCTTTTTGTACATAGATTCCACGTTAATTTCACAATCTGCACATAGTTTTTCTTCTTTACAAATGACCAATCATGAATTAATTATGTTTTTTTTTTAAATAAAAAGGCTTCTAAATTTTAAGATACTTACGTGTGTGAATTGAAAAGCATGGAATGCGTACTACGCACTCCGCGTACTCCATAAGAAATCAGTTAAGGTTCACTTTATCACAGAACTCATACTAAAATAGAAAAAAAAAAAAAAAAAAAAAATACCGACAAGGTACAATCCTTTTCAGTATTAACGTACAACTCAACAGATTAAATATTTTTAATCAAGAAAATAGGCATTAATAGAAGACTTGCTTACGAGTACGACATTTGTCCCTTAACACCGTTATGACCACCGGCTTTTCTCCATTAAAAATGGACGGTGTTAAGAAAATCGTCCAAAACGCCTTCTCTCTCTCTCCGAATATAGAAGTAGAACAAGCAGGCTCTCTCTACTTTATACATATCTATATATTCCACACTCTCGCGCTCACCTACTTTCTCTCTCTACACTTCTCTCTCTAGGGTTGCGGAGCGGTGGAACGTACAGGTTTGATCTCGTAAGAGTCGCTTGTTTTTATACGGAGGCTAGGAATAAATTTATAATTACTCCAATAGATATGTATTATATATTTGATTGTGTTTGTGTGCTAGTGAGAAGAGATATATGTGTTAATAGGGAGATATGAGTGGAAATTTTGTGGATCAAAAATGATTATTATGAGAGATGGTAAGGTATGGTAAATATGTTGACTGTGATTACAGTTATTCGGGCATGAATTTCGGATCTCTTATGACCACTGCAGTGTAGAACTCTTCTTATTTTTTTGGTGTTTTACTAGTATTCTCCTCGGAAATAGCTTTGCGAACCCGCTATTACGCATCTGGCTTTTGTATTCGGGATATAAATTTATCGGTTTGATTTTCACTTCATTAATCAAATTTTTTTTTCCTTTTCTGTGTTATTAATTTTGCTGTGGATTTAGGTATATGTTTTTTGGTGATGGGGGAATTGGTTTTTAATGATTTGAGTCATTTGACTATCATTAGCGGATATGGTTGATTAATAGGTTTTATTTGAACAGTCAAAATGGTACTGTAGTTCTGATTTATTTGATGATTGAGTGCAGTTTTTTGTTTTTAATTTGTTCGGATTTTGATTATGGGAATGATTATATAAGTGCTGCAAACCACTCCCAACAGTATGCATACTGTAGTTTGTGTAGAGACTATAGTTTGGGAAATTATACCTCACAATTCTCTATTTCCCCTTTCTTTGTGATTATTGTGGTGTCAATCAATGATATTCAGTATTTCAAATCCTCTCAAGTTTGATAACTGATTGTTGTTGATATCTTTATATTATAGTTTAATTTTTCTCTTAATAGTGTAGAATTATATATTACTATAATAAATTCCTAATGCTTGATATATAAGTTTTGTACTGTAAGTCTGCTAAGGTATCAGAGATTTGGGTTATCGAGTAACGTCATGGTAAAATACAGAAGGTTTTTCACTGTTGGCTCACGTAAAATATTTTAGTTGTTTCAAGATCACAATTAATTGATGTCTGATTGTTGGCATTCAATTTTTAATTGCAGATTCCTCGTGTTTGTATGAGTTCGTGTCCCTTATGCTGAGATCGTTGATGTGAAACTGTGAAAGACAGTTACCCATAAGTTATCAATAATTTGTTCTGGGTGTGTGAGAAAGAATGGGGTCTGCATGTTGTGTTGCTGCAAGAGATAGAACTATAACAAGTCGAACACCCAGTGAAGCTCTGCAGAGGCATGTTCGACATTCACCATCATGGAGCTTTCTATTGGATAACCGTGGACGGGTGGCGGGTGAAGAGACTTCAACTAATATTTTACTTGATGGAGGTGGAGGCGATCGTTTGGATGTTAAATCTGCAACTACTGCGGAAACTGCATTTGCTACTGAGGAGGGAAGTTCATTAGATAGTTTCCGGTCACTTGCATGTCGGAAGTCCCCAGTTTCTGATGGAAATGGTGGAATTTTAAGGTTTCCATCTTCTGGTAAATCTCTAAATGGTAGTTCAAATCTTTTAATTTTGAGATTTATTCTAAATATAAAGTATAACCCTTGAATGAAACATTGTTAAAAGTGGAAAGTTCCAATTGCTCAAGTGAAATTTTACTCCTCTAATCCTCTTCATAATGGTGATGAAGCGAACAGAATAATCTTCCTCAGTGGTTATAATAGTGTACTATAAATCATCCATGCAATGTGTGATTTAGGATGTAATTCAAGTTGTCTTTGGTAGCATAAGATTAGGCTTTGTAATGGGAATTGTGAGCGACCTTTAAATTTCCATTTTTGCGGAAATGCATTTTTCTGTTTCTTATTTTCAACCACACATCCTCCAATAAAATAATGTTATATGTAAATCTAAAACTTTTTCTTATTTTTTAACGACACATTGTCCGAAAAATCACTATTTCAAAATGCACTTTCCCCAAAACCTATTTTTAATTGAACCCAAACAGGTGCTGTTTTCATTTAACTACTAAACAAGAGTTGTTTTAGCTGTCCTGAGTCTTTCAATATGAAAATCAGTGCAATTTGTTTCTAGAACAAAAAGAATTCCCAAGTGAAACAAGAAAACAGAAGCCAACGAGCAAATAAAAGAAATTTTTTCACACATTTGAGGTGGGTGTGTGTTTGTGTAGAGGGGGTCGAGTGGAGCGAGAGGGGCAGACAAGGATAAAGGCCCTTTTATGGCCTTTGTAGTTAAATATTTTTTGAATGACTAATGAGATGGTAAGAACCTATAAATAAGTGTCATTTGTTGGCAATGGTTTATAAATCTTGAAGACTCACTTTTTGTAATTTTAGTGGAGTTGGAGGTTTCCTTATTTTGTATTTGGTTTTTTGTATTATGTCTTTCATTACTGCACACTCATATACTGCAATATTCATACATACTGATATAGATTCATTTCAAATGCGGTTCAATTTGATGTATGTGGGTTTTGTTGGATTCCAACAAGTTTCTTTCAAATGCCTCAATGCTTATTGTCTGGTACTTGCACACTTACTGGACTTCCGTAATTGTTTTGCAGATCCACCTGTTTCGCGGAAAATTATAGAGGTATGTGGATAATTTCTGTTATTGGTCAAATTATCTATTACAGCAATATACATGCTATGTATGTTGCACTGATTTTGTCTTCTGAAGTTTCGGATCTTTTTCCTTTTTCTTCTTCTCTTTTTTTTTTTTTGGCACCACTTTTCAGTTGAATGAACCTGCTGAATCTGCAGCAGTATCGTACCCATCTCCTGTTAAGCTATCTCCTTCAGCCCCTTCAGTTTCGCCAGTGTTATCATCTCCTTTGTCATCCCACAGCCACATGCTTCCTCCAAAGTCAACTCCTTCCAGGTGGAGTCCCTGTTCTCCTGGACAGCAGCCGTTACGACAAGTATCCGACAGCCCAATTCCAGAATACAAGTCACGTACATTCTCAATTTCTGAAGGAGCATCTTCTTTTGTTCTCCCTACTGGGGGCTATGAATCGACAAGAGGATACAATGGTGGGTCATCTGATGGTTGGTCAATTCCTCCATTCTCTGAGCTCATGACGACTCGGAAAGAGAGATGGTCTTTTGATAGTGAAAACTCGGGCTTCAGTCAGGACAAAATGACCAGATCTCCTGGACGAAATTCGGGATCTCCTTCTTTTGATCTCCAAAGTTGCGGTGTTTGTGCAAAACTTTTAACCGAGAGATCCTTGTTGGGCAGCCAAAAAATAATAGCTACCAATGAACTTGCTGTGGTTGCTGTTTTGACTTGCGGACATGCTTACCATGCTGAATGCTTGGAGTATATGACACCTGAGATCAACAAATACGATCCGGCTTGCCCTGTCTGTACTTTTGGGGAGAAGCGGACCATGAAGATATCTGAAAAGGCAATCAAAGCTGAATTAGATTCAAAGGCTAGAAAGCGATCTAGGAACCGTATTGTTGATAGTGATGATCTTATTGTGTTTGATCATCATAAATGCGGTGAGAATGAAGGAAGGGGTCCCAAAATGAGCTCAAGTTCCAGCATGAAAAGCTCATCAGGAATTCCTTTCTTGAGACGTCACTTCTCATTCGGGACGAAGGGACATAAATCATTGTCTGAGAATCATTCTACTCGAAGAAAGGGATTTTTCTGGTCAAAATCTAGCAAGGAATGAACTTCTCGATGAATTCAAAGAAGTGCCCTTCTTTCTGCTTCTTAGAAAACTGGGCAAACTGTTATTTCTTAATCTTTGTTGTGCTTAAGATGTCCATGGTAGTATTCGAATCAGTTCTTGGGTGCATATATGAGAACAGGCTCCATGCCGAAGTTCTGGCTAGATGTCTAAAACTATCCCGTCTTTTTATCTACAGATTCTTCCACAGTGTCCTCTCTCTCTGCTGCCATGTTTTGACAGTTAACGTTTAGGAAGATATAGGACATGGTCATCTTCGTAGATGACAGATATAGTAGTTGCTGAAGACATTGTAAAGAATGGGGGACAATACAAGTTGAAGGTTCAGTTCATTATATAGGAAAAGGAAAATGATAAGAATGTCAAGTACATAATTGGTTCCATTTTGTTCTGTAGAATTGAGGTTTGATTGTTTCCTGTTCAAGTGCGTGAAAATGGTCTTGGTCTTGGTCTTGGTGACCTCTTCGTGTATGGTGGTGAAAGCAATAATCCTCCATTTGATGGTTTGTGTCCCTATTTTAAGGCAATCACAAGATGAAGTTCCCGATGTTCAGCAAACAGGGAAATGACCGGAAAACAGTCCCAGTTTTCTCAAACCCTCGACAATCATATAAAGGCGCATGAGAAATAAGTTTTTCATGCAATGAAGAACGTCTTCAAAGAAATAATAATGTTTCCAATACACAACTGGCTAAGTTTTGTAATCAAACAGAAATGAAATCCATTTCGATTGATTTGGTGAGATCATGCATATTGAAAATGACTGGCCTCGACGCCTTTTTCAGGCACAAATTTGGGTGATTAACAAACGTGAAAAGATATAGGGAATAATTCAATTCAAAAACAGATACTCGATCCAAAGGGGCATATAGCAACCCATCTCCTAAAAAGAGGAGATACTCTCTGAAAGCTATCCATGTCCACCCCAGATGAAAACTGGCTCCTATTCCTTCCCGAAATCTGCACTATAATGTGCACTTGATTCAAGCTTCTTCGCTTCATTCAGTTTTCTTACGGCCTGAAACATTGTCAAGCACAAAAAGAGAATCAAATTCCGTCTCAAACAAACCTGAAGTGACAACAATCATGCAGAATAACAGAGCTCCTTTGTCTTGAGTGGGAACACAGAGATCATACAAAAGACTGAACAAGTGCAAGATGGAGTATACATATTCAAATTTTGAGTAGATTATCAGCGTATCGCAACTATGTCCAAAGAACACTAACACAAATTGATATGGTGGTGTGGCAAACAAGTATAAAAGTACACCATTCACACGTGATGATACCCCATTATGTAGGATTTTTTGCGATATGAGTTGAAAATTTCAATATGCGTGTAATTTTTACCTTCATGAAATCTTCATGGATTACATAATCACGCTCTGCACGAATTGCTGACATACCAGCTTCAGTGCAAATGTTACGCAAGTCAGCCCCATTAAACCCCTGGAGAACGAATCATGTCAGTAACACTAATTTGGACAATTTTCAGAAAAGAACGGGTTAAATAACTAAACTAGTGTTGTTAAGCTCACCTCGGCAAGTTTAACAACAGCCTCGTAATCAATTTCACCATGCTTGGCGATTCCTGCAGCATGGATCTTGAGAATTTCCAATCTTGACTGTTCATTGGGAAGTGGTATTTCAATTTTCCGGTCTAAGCGACCAGGACGAAGAAGAGCAGGGTCTAGAACATCAGGTCTGTTCGTCGCCATTATCATTTTAACCTGCAAAAACGTTTCAAAATGCATCACAATCTAGTCAAACTAGCATGTGCACATTGCACACAAAACACTTGGAGCAGAGTAATGATGATCTTAATCTGATTAAGAGAACTATAAGCCACATCAAATGGCTTATTAGTAAGCCTCAAATTGTTTAGAAATAAGCCCACCTAAACATGCTCTAAAGCTGAATTTCAGGGGGAACTGAGAGAAGCTTATTTCAATAGTCAAACCTTTCCAAGCTGGTCAAACCCATCAAGCTGGTTGAGCAACTCCATCAATGTCCTTTGAATTTCACGGTCAGCACTTGTTCCCTCGCTGAAACGACGTCCACCAATGGCATCAATCTCATCCATAAATATGATGCAAGGCTTCACAAAGAGAAAATAATTCATAGCATCACTTTCTTTAGGATAACTGAAATTGAACTTACCAAATTAACATATTTCAGAGAAGCAAAAGACAGTAGCTTTCTTTTTAATGTGAATGAAAAAGACTCATATTACATAGATCCTTACTTGATGCTCACGAGCATAACCAAACATTTCCCTGATCAATCTTGCACTCTCACCAATATACTTATCAATAATGGCACTTGATACAACCTGCACAATTCCAACTTGTAAGAAGTTACATGCTATGATGATTCTGAACTAATAGGACTGTTACGGGTGAATAAGGATTAGCTGTAAAGGTATCTTTTTACCTTCAAGAAATTTGCATCTATGTTGCTAGCAATTGCCCTGGCTAACAATGTCTTGCCAGTTCCGGGAGGACCATAAAGAAGAACACCCTAAAACAGAGAACACAGCATTGATGAAAGTAAACACCAAGATAACATTTAAAATCTTGTTCTCTTTAAGAAAGCAATACCTTAGGAGGTTTAATGCCAACCCTTAGGAAGAGTTCAGGATTCATCAGAGGCAACTCTATAGATTCTCTCAGTTCTCGGATCTGATCTGACAGCCCACCCACAGCCGAATAGCTTACATTCCCAGGGTCTTCATGAAGCATATTATACACAACTGGATCAACCTGATAGACATCAAAAACCAATCAGTCAAGATAACAATATATAGAATTAATTCTATGTTAACCTTCTAAACCAAAATATCAATGTATTCCATCAAATTGTTGTGTACCTCACGAGGAAGCGCTCGCATAATAGTGAGAGTTGTCATATCAAGAACTACTCTCGTGCCAGCTGTAAGTTTCTCTTTGTCTACTTTACTGCGGCAACCAACCACATATCTTGGACCACTGCTGGCTTTGACTATCACTGAAAAATATATATAAAATCCGTGTAAAAAATTTATGCATCTTTTCACCTCCTAGCTTATGAAGAACAGGAGAACAAAATGACCAAGTGTACTAAGAAATGTTTAGAAGAAGCAAAATAAATTATTGAACAATCAACTTTCAGAATAAATACTCAAATCTAAGGATAGTGGTGACAAGAAATAGATTACAGAATTCTTACAGCGCTCATTGTCCAGAGGCCTGAGAACTTCGCCTATGATCTGTCCAACACTCTGAAGTGACTTTAAATCATCTTCTGTTTTAGCATATTCCTTCTTTGTGGCTCTCAAATTCTCTCTAACTATAACATTTATACAGCGTCATTAAGGCAGAGCTATGATGTATAAAATATACAAAGGAAAAGATATAGTTAAAAGCGATAAGAGCTAAGATGCCGAAAAGCTAGTCCAAATTCTGATCTATAGTGATTGAAAGATCATACCACAATGATCATACAAAGAAAATAGAAAAACTCATATTAATCTATATATGCATGAAAATGAAGCCCGTGGATTTTTTGAACTCGAGAACTACTTGAACATATAATTTAGTACATATTGCCCATACTTCTCACACTTATGATATAGTAACTAATCCACATAGATAGTCCATCATTCAGTGATATTTTCAGACATATGTACTCTTCTCCACACTAGCCTAACATAGCCTAAGATCTCATTAGACAGCCCATACAAATTCAGCTCAGTTTCAGACAGTATCAATGGTATTCTGCTGTCGTGCCTTGCTGTCCTTTAAGAAGCCAAAAGCTTGGAAAGCGAATAGCAGCTAGAATCCAGGCATTCAAAAATCAAGCATATATGATCAGCAAAACATGCAACTTTATTGTCTTTAAAAATGTCCTATATTAAAATTAACATCGCTCACTATTTTACAGAAAAGAAATAACTGCTACATAATCTTTGTGAAGTAAAATTAAACGATAGAATTTACTAATGTAATATTCATAAAAGTCATAATTTTATTAACAAGTTATATAGGAATATCTTTCGAGATGAATGTTACATTTATTCTTAAACTAATGTTGATACCACAAGATTTCCTCCGTCTTGTAGCTGAATTGAATATTTTCTTTGGAATTCCCCAATTTAATGTATATATTAGTAAAAATCAAATATACCTGATAGATGCAAAATATTGCACTATCAAGTGAACTGAATGCCATTTAACAAAACAATAAATTCCGCACAAAATATTTTATATGCTTCATTTTTGTGTTCTTTCAGAAATGTACTGACATAGGCACAAATAGTGAAGGAATCCGGAAGACCAAATAACAGAGCTACGTGAGCCCAAGAAGGATCCAAGTCCGACACAAATATAAAGTATCTCACAACCATTTTAAAGCCCATGTCCAAAATGAACTTTTGCCATCGAATGGAGGAGAAGAATTATTGCTTATATGGAGGAATCACTCAGCTGTCATAGACTCACATTTGGATATAGCCTATAAGAAGGAATAGACACAAACCTTGGGCAAAGAGAATACTGTAGAAGTACCAACTTTCACTACAAATATAGATGCATTTTTAGCATGTGGACCATGATAGCATGGAAAAAGAAGATTTGTGATGAAATTTCTGTAAGTTATTTTATAGTTAGAAAAGAATTAATTTTACTTTGCAAATTAATTTTTAATTCATTATTAACTGGATACTATGAATCCTTGTAAATTACTTTGCAATTTAGGGTGTGTTTGTAAATTACTTTGCAATTTAGGGTGTGTTTGAGCCACATTATTTTGGAAGAATGTATTCTGGAATAGCAAACTGGTGAAGAATGTGTGGTTGAAAAAGAAAGAAAAGTTATTCATATGATGGAAAATATTATTTTATTGAAAAATATGTGGTTGAAAATGAGTAGAAGAATGAGAATGAAAATTTTAATGTGTACCAAACAGTGGCTTAGTTATTAATTCTCTAAATACTTATATCTAATAAACACAAGAAAAATCATCTTTTTTGAGAAATTAATATTATGTTGTAACGGGGGCAGAAGTATTTGTTACATAACTATAATAGTGAATTCCCGAAGCCTTGGTTATTCAATAAATATTGATATTTAATTATAATATTCCCAATCACCATAAAGCTCTCATTATCGTAACTGTTTGTCATTCTCTTAATTTCCCACCTTGTGATCGACATCAGACTTCCGAGAATTCTTACTTCGAACAATCTACAATTGGATTGCGACAAAAATTTCCTATAATTACTTTCTTGGCAATTCGCACGATTATCATGTGTAGTAATAGAAAAAATAAATATATACAATGGTGATAGTAATGGAAACATCAATGTGCAACCATATAATTTAAGGATTTTGATATGAATGGATGTCACATTTTGTATTCTGCAAAATTTTAATTTGAGGGACTGATTCCAAAAATAGGACTGCACCAATTGAAGTGTGTTGATGTGAGATCGTGAGGAAGATCAACTTGTTATCTAGAATGGGTTGCTAAGCAACAAGGCTTAATGCCTACCTCGCTGAATCAACAATCCTAGTACGTTCTAACACATACAAACACCAACGTCAAATGCAGCAAACTACTTCAGCATAGCAATGTTTTGTTATGAAACAAGTGCAGAATAAACACACGGTGACCTTCAGGTAACAAAATTTACTCCCAGAAACATAGTACAACAATCACCCCATTCTAATGCTAATAACGCAATCACTCAGTTGGAACTAATACCCCTCACACCAATTGTCTCCCTTGACCCAAACTCGAATGGAATAAATCAGTCAATCTAATACCCAAAAAAAAATAAAAATTTGAAGAAGCTTACTCCAAAATAATAATCACACTCCAACAAGGACAAAACAATTCACAACCTGAATTATAATGAAAATCAAATTTAGATTGTTCAAATTTTAGACTTTATATTTAATATTAACAGATAACTAATTTAGCCTAGCTCCAACAAATTCTCAAAAATCAAAACCAGTAAAAATAAGGTAAACTCTAAATATTTTATCCAGGAAATCCATAAATAGCTAAAAAAAGCCCTACAATATCAACTGCTTTGCCAGTCATCTTCAATTATCCATTCATCAGCCACCTTAAATCTTAACAACGCTAAAACCTCACTATCATATATATATATATATTAAAGTCACGCATAAATATTCAAAGAAAAATGTAAAAGTACAGATCAGCCACGACGAACGTATTGATGAAATGTATTCTAAAACTGTGTTGAGAAAATAAAGAAGACTAGGGTTCAATAAAACGACACCGGATCGGACGCGGCTCTCGAGTTCTTTGTGACTGAGAAGCTTTTTCCGGTAGTCCTGAATCGCCGTCTTCCGGCGAGCAGCGTCTTCACTCTCACTGGCCATTAACGTTCTTTTGATTTTTTTTTATCTTTTTACTGTTCTTCGATCTGAATAAATTGGATTACTTAAGAGTGATATTCGCTTGGGTCTGGGTCAACTTGTCAACCAAGCAAGGT
>CAIGRR010073020.1:0-12688 GCA_903798365.1 Fraxinus sp. 1973-6204 | reverse complement strand
AGAGCTGCTGCATTGCCAGGGAGGGTGTGACGCCCTTCCTAACCGAACACACACATAAGGGGGGGAGGGAAGCATTTTTTTCCATTTTTTATTTATGCAGGTCCCACGTTGGTCTCACATCCCTTGTGAGGTTAGGTCACCTAAATGAGCAATCGGTTTGAGCAAATAGCTTAATTCTAAAAAAAAAAAAAATGGAGAAGCAGCCACACGGCCCACACGGGTGTTGTCTATCTAGCTGGAGAAAAACTGTCTTGTTCTCGTAGACTTCACCTACCAATGGAAAGGGGCAAAAAGTCAAAAAAGGCCTACAAATTATTGCTGCCCCAGTTGAACAACAGATGCTTGCTGGTATGTAGGATGCTTCGATCGCATTCCAAAAGAAGTGCTCGAGGAAAGCATCACACTTTTTTAAGAATTGAGACAGGAAAAACTGACCGTGGATTAAAATTAATTATCTACTTTGATTTAGATTAAAATTTTAATTTTAATTTTTATCAAGAATTAAAAGATTATTAATTTATTGAACATTTATTTATTTTTATTTTGATTTTACTAAATAATTTATTGATTAATCAAGATACTTTAAGTGCTCTGAGGAAAATTAGAGATAAAATCCCAATGTTTATTTAGGAAAAACAACCACCGGTATTCTTTAAAACATTTTTAATTATAGATAATATAATTTTGTACATGATTCCATAACTTTTTTCTACTTTTTAATTATAATTCTAATTTTTTTTTTTCACAAATCCAACCCTTAAAAGATCTACATCAAACATGAATTTTAAATTACTTACTTTAAAAATAATTCTTACTTTAATTTTTACAAAAAGAAAAGAAAAATTCTCATTCATTCTCAAGCACGCAATCTTACAAAGCCCACGTTACATAAGAAGATTTACTTCAATGAAATGAGTTTCAATTGTGCCCAAAAAATTCTTTCTAATTTTTATCAAACATGAATTAAAATGAATAAGTTAATTATTCTCAACTAGCCTATTAAACTATGCATTAATTTATGGTCCATTTGATTGCAAATATGAAAAATAGGTGGAAAGAAAATGTTTTACGGGGAATTGAATTGTCTAAAAATTATTTTATTGAGAATTGTAATTAATTGTGTTTGATTAATATAATTTTCCACCTGAAAAATGTTAAAAATTTGGTGTCCGTTTGACTTCGTTTTTCATATAAATTATCCATTAAAGTGACAATTTTTTTTACCATTGGATCTAGAATTTGTTTCACTTGCCCAATTTATTTTTTTTTAAATAATTATACCGAATATCATTCGTTTAGCTTTGTTTTGTACGTTAATTGTCAATAAAAGTGATAAAATTTCTTACCATTATGTCTAGAATTTTTTCCAATTGCAAATAATAATTAAAAAAATTGAAGTGAATTCCCACACAAACCAAAGGAAAACCAATTCCTTGAAAATGTAGAAAAGTAACGTGTGAGGGAAAAAAAAAAAAAAAACATTTTTCTTTCAAAATCTTGGCTATCAAACAGCCATTAAAACCCCGTTTGGTGTACATTATTTTCAAAATAATGCATTTTTTTTGTTGATGTGATGGGGAATATATGGTTGAAAAAGAAGGAAAAGTTATTGATGTGATGGTAAATATTATTTTATTGGAGAATGTGTGGTTGAAAATGAGTAGAAAAATGAGAATGAAAAAAAAGAATGTGGCCCAAACAAGCGGTAAGTTGGAAAATTTTCCCTAGAAAAATAAGCATTTCAAACAGGGACTTNGGGAACGTGTGGTTGAAAAAGAAGGAAAAATTATTGATGTGATGGAAAATATTATTTTATTGGAGAATGTGTGGTTGAAAATGAGTAGAAAAATGAGAATGAAAAAAAAGAATGTGGCCCAAACAAGCGGTAAGTTGGAAAATTTTCCCTAGAAAAATAAGCATTTCAAACAGGGACTTTTCATACTTCCTTAAGACATAAGTACGATGTAATAAAATCGAGAAGTACACAAGAAAATAATACACAAAATATTTATTCATAAACTCGTCTACTACAAGTCTACAATAGCATACTAACATACTTCGTATACACATAACTAGATTGACGGATAAATCGAACAGTATTAAGAAGAAAAATAAAAAAACTTCATACTGCCAAAGTCCGTCTACCAAACACGCCCTTACCTAAAAACTTACATCTGATTCAAAGAAGATAACACGAGTCTCTTGAAGCTGAACTCCATAGCCTTTTCCTTTTCCTTTTCCCCTTCAAATCCATTCCCATTCGCACAGTCGAATCCACAACCACACTGTGGGCTATCCTCAAAATTATCAATCTGGAAATCAGCAGAAATGATCCCAACTGAGAATTCCAATTCATCGCCATCTCGAGTAACCTCCACAATATTCAGCCAAAAGAACAGTACTTTCACTTGAATCCCACTCAGATTCGTAATCTTGTCCTTTGTTATAGTCCCAGTGATTTTCGTCTTGTACTTCAGATTGTAACCATCAATAGTGAAACTGCAAGATTCGTTCAAGTAAACAGTGAATTTTCCGGTGGAAGTGTCGAGTTCATAGCTGGTTACTCCTTTTGGAAGAAGACCCACCGGAAAGTCGTACTTCTGTAAAACCTCGTACACTGTCGGCGAGTCTTCGGCGCCGATCGCCGGAGAGAAAAGGGTCACGGATATGATGAGGAGGCATGTGATTATTGGTATAGACATGGGACTTACAGGTTTTAAGGATAAGGTATAGCAGTGGAGTTGAGTACAACCGTAAAGAGTTTTGGTTGGTTTGAGTATTTAAAAGAATAGAATGGTGTAGGTTGGGGTAGGTAGTTGAAGTTGTATGTTGAGAAATTTTCCAACCGACTTCGATCGATTTAAACAAGAGGCGTAAATTGGTTTAGTCCATGTTTGGTAAAAAAATAAAATTATAATTATAAATTAAGTCAAAATTAACAATTAATTTTAATAACATATTTAATGGAATCCATAACTTCACAATATTACGTTTCACCAATTTTTAGTCCATAGTATAAGGCTGTGCTACTTTGCCCGAAAAAACGTGCCCCGGTCAAACTCGGGCGCCCCCCTATTTTTCTCCATAGTATATGTCGAGTTACTATGTGATCTATTTCAATGTTAGACGACAATAGGGGCGCGCTCGAGTTTGACCCGGGCACGTTTTTTCGGGCAAATGGGCTTTTCTCCATAGTATATGTCAGAGTTACTATGTGATAGTTCAATATTTTAGTCTAACATGTGATGCAATATGCTCTAAAAACAATGTACTTAGTCAACATGTGATGCAATAATTTAGTTACTATGTGATCTAGTTTCTGAATCTTGATGGAGTTCTACATGGTGTCTATTTTTTCTAGGACCATATTATAAGTACATAATCAATTACATAATATATTACATAATTGACAGGTGTCGCGCATCCATCGGCAGTCTACAATTTTTGACTTTTTCACACTTCATATCCATGGCCAGATTCCTTCCACATGGGCCTATGTAATCCATTATGTACATGGACTATGTAAATGGAGAATTATCCTTTTTTCTATCATTCAAGTTTGATGAAGTTCATGTCAACTTGTATTTAAGAGGAATTGATCTAATTTACTTATGTGACAATTTTTTAAGCAATTCACAGTTGCATCGAGATGATCTAAGCCCCGGTTTGTCAATTATTATTTTTTTGTGTATTCATTTTTAACTACACATTCACAAAATAAATTATTCTACGTAAGTTGAAAATTTTTCATACTTTTTAATTATGTATTTTTAAAAAAATTACTACTCAAAATATTATTTTGCTAAAAATAAGGACTATCAAATAGGGGCAGATTGTTCTAGACGGACTTTTGGACTTTCATATTTTATTATATATTTAAATTTTGAATTAAAAGGATAAATTGGTGTAGATGCGGTCTTTGGATGGGGTGGAATTTTCATACTCTTTTTAAACACGCAACTTTACCATGGATATTTCTGCCACGTTTTGCAGGTAGGAGTCTCAACCCAATGCACTTGCATCACGAAAAATACAAACTTACCTTTCAATAAGACTTAATCGCACAAAACGTTCATATATTTCAATTTTTTATATTTTCACCTATTGCGAAAAACGTCATTTTCACTTCTTTTTAATGTAAAATGATCAATATAACCTCATATATAAATAAAACAAAAAATAAAATAAAATAAATATAGAATAAATTACAATATTACTAAATTTTTAAAAAACTCAAATGAGTCCAAAATTTATGAAAATATTAAAAATAACATAAAAACTTCATTTTCTCCCTCTCACACTACAACGCCCTCTGAACATCTTGTTTTTCCACATTTTCAAACTTTTTGAAAATTCGCACTTGAAATCTAAATGGATGAAAACCATTCATCTTGTCGTTAGTTGACAAAAAAATTCAAAATTTGATCAATTTTGACCAAATGAAAAATGGCAAAATGGTACTTTACATTTTCTACATTAAATAATTAAAGTAATTAAATACACACCCAACCCACCTAATCAAAACTAGAAAACCGTCCGACCGCCACCGCCAGACGTCTTTTCTTTCCAATTTCTTCACCGTCGTTCAATCGAGGGAGTAATTTTTGACTACTTCCCCTTTCAAATTTCAAATTTTGGGTTCGATTTTGGAGAGAGCAACAACGATTGAGGTGAAAAACGAGATGACTTTTTCACACAGCGCCTGAACTTCATCCATAAATTCAATGAGTTTGGGCTGCAATTTAGCTTGACCCATGGGTGGGTTGGGTGCGCCGAGGTAGAAGAAGGTTCCCCAGGTGGTTTGTGACCATGGGTTGACCGAACGGAATTGGAATCGTCATTGTTCAGACTATTTTGCTCGACAGTTGTGACGGTGTAACTTCTGAACCAAATTCGATCTGCTATGAGGCTTTTTCGCATAAATTGGGAACATGGATGGAGTCGTCTGGCCATGGATAATAGGCCGGTGGTGGTTCGCGATCAAGTTGGTTGTCAGAATGTGGGATTCCGACTGTTTGGACAATTTCATGCAGCGAAGTTTGAGTGCTGGTTTCTTCTAATTCTGGAGTTGTAATGGATGAGTGTTTGGTGGTAATTGAAAAAGGAATGAAGGGCTTTGTAAAGATACTAATATTAGACGGTCTTAGTGGTTGAAAGTTGCTCGATGGGAATGTGGAAAAACAAGGGCGTTATAGTGGGAGAGGGAGAAAAATGGAGTTTTTTTTTTAATATTTTTATAAATTTTGGACTCATTTGCATTTTAAAAAAATTTTAGGAGTAAGGTTGCAATTTATTTTTTTATTTTTCTTTTCTTTTCTCTTCTTTTTTGTTTTATTTATATAGGAGAGTATATAAATCATTTTACGTTAAAATAGGTGAAAATATCGTTTTCTGCAATGAAACGTTGAAATAGAGGTGAAAATGCAAAAAATTGAAACGTATGGACGCTTTGCACACTACATGCCAAACATATGTACGTTTTGTGCGGTTAAGCCTTTTCAATAACTCAGAAACTTTTTTTTGAACATTTTAAGCTTCACCAGACACCTTTTGATCCCAATATGAGTTACATATCAATTTTAGTGAAACATAGACAGACACATAAAAGACTCAGTGCCTATTTGAGTCCCTTTTTTTGGTTAACAATATATTTTGGAATAGTATATTGATGGAGAATTTATGATTAAAAAATAAGGAAAAAATTTAAATTTACGTGTAATATTATTTTATTAAATAATGTATAATTAAATAGAAATGAGGGAAAAAAAATGTATTTTTAAAATAATGAGAATCGCTCAAATTAAACCTCACTGAGAGAGTTGACTTTTACATATACAAGACAATCAACTCAAGCATAATTCATATTTCAAAAAAAAGAAGTTATAATCTTATTTTTCAATCCAGTTCAACCAAATGTTAATTTTAACTACATATTTATTATAATTACTTCATTTTTGTTATCCACACAGTTTATATGATCCAGTATCATTTCTCCTAAATTTTAATTAATAATTTTAGATGAACCGAGATTTTTGATATTGACATCTGAGCCCACGCATGCTCTTGCGTAAGCAATTAAAAATGCCACTCCAAGTATTTGTATTTTATGAAAAATATATAGGAATATTCCCCAGAATATTAGTATAGTTGGTTTATGTTTTGGAAAATTTTATCCAAGAAGTAATTAATCGTGGAAGATATGTGAGAGCAAACAGAGTACGAGTAGAAATTGGGCCCAAACCGTCGATTCTGGCATGACCCAACTTTAGCGTCAAGCTTGCCCAATGCTCAGCCCGTGCCAACTGCCAAGAGCTGAGCGGTGACACATTTACACGTGGAAATTGCACTTGCACATAATTTTTATTTTTTTAATTCAAAAATCAGATTTAAAATTTTTTATTCCAAAAATAAAGTGATAATATATTTTTTAATATTAATAATAATGACTCAAGTGAATCAAAACATGCGGATATAAATAAAACATAGTTTTGTATACGTGTGTTTTGATCCGTCTTACAATACTATCCAAGAATGGGCTAAGATCTTCAAAAACCTTTTTATTCTTCGTCGTTCATATGTGGAAAATGGCGCTAGCAAGTGCCATCCTGTTTGCTTTGCTATGCCAAAATGTCACGCGAGTCTCCTTTTAAATCCATTTCAACGCACTAGATAATGCAAATATTGATCTTCTAATACCAAGCCACTGTCGGATCCGCCCCCACAAGTTCGAAGTGAACGAACATTCAAAGAACGAGTGCTGGCCTATTTCCGCTGTTTGTTAACAAAGAACACAATTTCGGTCAATATCCAAGAGTTGCAATTTACCTTTGGTGAGAAGTTTGGATTGAGCACTTAAACAAAGCAAAAATGAGTGTTTCGGTGTAATGCAAGGTTTCCAAACATCAGCTGCCCAAATATTTGTAGTTCCTCTTGGCCGAAAGTAATCATATGCCTTAGATGTGCAAAAATTATCCCCCGTAGTCCAGGCCGTAAGTCTGGCCGTAGTTGCTTGAACGACAACATTAGTATGCCCCAGTGCGTCTGCCTAAATGGTCATAGGCTGTCCCGGTGCGTCCCTAATTTCCAGCAATTTTTAAGGAGCTGCTAGTCATCTTTCCTTGGTAAGACTTCCCAAAGTCTGTCCCAGTGCGTCTGCCTAAACGGTCATAGTAGGTTGTCCCAGTGCGTCCCTGATTTCCAGCAATTTTTAAGGAGCTGCTAGTCATCTTTACTTGGTGAGACTTCCCAAATGTTGGCCTTTTTAGATAAATCTGATTTACCCAATGTATCCAAATGTTGTCCTTTTGGTGAATGTTGATTTTGCAAATAATGCTGAATTCCAACTTTTCATATCCCTAAAACCAAGGCCACTTTCGTTTTTTGGTAGGTAAATATCCCTCCAAGCTAACAATGACTTCTTAGATCCCCAAAGGTAATTACCTCATAGGCTATGATTCTTGAGCTGATAGTTGCCTGGATAGGAAAAATAGAAAGTAAAAAACATTCAACTTCTTGGAGCATGGCCCTTATTAATTCCGCCCTTCAAGCATAAGACAAAGAGGAGCAAGTCCAATCACCAATATGAGATGCAATTTTGTCTAAAAAGGGGCATACCAACTGACTTTAAGCTTCTCGGATGCTAGTGGAATACCCAAATACCGAAATGGCATAGTACCCTTTGGATGTTAGTGAATTCTTGGATTTCTTCATATTCTTGCCCATGAATTCCAGTTGTAAACAAGCTGAAGGTATTCATCCTTAAACCTGATGTATTGCCGAAGTTGGATAAGCAATCCATTAAGATTTGAACCGACATAACATCTCCCATTGCAAAAAGCATCAAGTCATCCGCAACTGCTAAATAAGTAATAATTGAATTCAGTATCGTTGGAGGCTACCTTGAAAAATATTCAAAACATAAAATAAACAAGAAGGGTGAAAGAGGGCCACCTTGTCAGAGGTCTTTCCTTCCCTTAAAGAACCCATGTATGAGCCCGTTCCGAGGGGTTGTAGGAAAACACAACCCCTCAAGTACATCTTTACAGAAATCCCAACTAATCGAGTCATAAGCCTTTCTTAAATCGATCTTAAGAAGGGCATTTAGGAGCAACTCTATTTCTATTATATTGTCTCAATAGTTCTTGGGTTAGATGGATTTTCTTCGTCATACTCATTCCCTCAACAAAAGCGGCTTGCTCTCCAAAATAGGCCTCAATCTAGAAGAAAGGATCTTAGCGATTACCTTGTAGAACACGTTGCAACAAGAGATAGGCCTATAATAACTTCGGTACCAAAACAATGATCATGTGATTGATTTGTTTAAGGAGAGATCTTGATGAGAAGAATTATTTGATAGCACCCACAAAATCACCTTCAACAATCCCCCATACTTTCTTAAAAAAGCACGATGTGTAACCATCCAACCTTGAAGATTTATCATCTCTAATACGAAAAAGTGTTTCCTTAATTTCATGACTATAAATGTCCCAAGTAAGGGAGTTACCTTGTTCCAACGATATCAAAGGCCTATCCTTCAAAATTCCCGACTCAATGAGTTGTACCGAACAGCTCGTTCCAATCAACTTACTAGAAAAAAGAACAAATTCTTAAGCAACCTGACTTTGTGACGTGGTGTACGTCACATCCTCCTTAAGTACGGTAACAATAAAGTTCTTTCTAGTGTTCATCTTCACCACCGAATGAAAGAATCTTGTACAATTTTCATTATGCTTTAGGAAATTATATTTTATTTGTTGATACTTAAAGCTTCGTTCTGCTTTGCATAACCCTATGACTTTTTTCCTCAATTGTGCCACCATAAAATTGTATTATGTGTTAGCGTGTTAATCATGAAACTTATGTTGGGCAACCTCCAACTCTGTCTTAGCACTATTCCCTCTTGCAGAAATGTGTTCAAAGTGTTTGGCATTAAGCTCCTTCAATACTTCTTTCAAATTATGCAATTTCTTACAACGCAAAAATTGTTTTGTCCCCACGATGTAAATTCTCGTGATAAGTCCACATGTTAAAAAAATCTAAACGGCTTCCTCGTTGTCTCTCATCGTTCAAAAATTGATACAATACAAGGAGAGTCGAAAAGGCATCCTAAAAACAAAAATCCAACAAGGCCATATGCATCATTTTGCACCCAAACATCATTCATATTGCTCAATCTAATTTGCTTCAAACTGAATTATTAGTCCATGTGTAAAGATAACCAATAAACAGTACATCTGTAAGACCAACATATAAGCAACAATTAACAAAATCCTTGATTTCATACGGGGTAGCCTCCACTCAATTGCTCTTTCATAATTTTTAAGTCCAAAGTGGCCTTCGGCTAACAAGTGTATGGAAAGCATAAATGAAACTGAAATGAAAGGTGTAGGAGGTTACCTTACAAGTAGCAATTCAATGGATGACTTGTAGTGTAGTCTCCTACACTTCCAATTTGACTTTCAAAGGATTTCACAAAATCAAAATCCGCTCGACATGATGAGTAAGGAAATTGCTCACTTACAACAATCCGTTGAATTTATTTAGCATAACTCGATCCAACTTTGGTTCCCTAAGTCTAGTATTCAATATACCCATTACATCAGTATTGTGTTGCTCGATGAAGTTTCGGACCCTGTTTTGTTTTAGGAGCAAGTTCAAACCCCTAATACTCCAAGAGGTGATCTTCATAACGATGAAGCAAGAGAAATTCCCTTCTTCTTATCTATAGCAGCCATGACTTTTCTTTACACCTCAAGCTTACCTTTAAGCTTTTCTTTGCTAGTTGCCTTAGAGGTTGTCCCTCGAATGTTTGAAGTATAATCCACCCCTGGCTTCGCCAATTGATTGTTTTCATTAGCCGGCATTGGAATTGGAGTTATGTGACCACTTTTTTGCCCATAGTTTGTCCCTTTTTTTTTTTCCTATTGACAACCTCAGTGGATAGGGCATCATTCTAGTACACCTGCTACCCTTGTTGGACGTCAGTCTGTTCAACCTGGTGTTTGTTGAACTCATCATATCATTTGGAGTAAGTTGAGTTTCGAATAAAATCAAGAACTTTGCTAATTGTTGCTTTCATGTTGGTCTTATGAATGTACAGTCCATTAGATGTCTTTACACATGGACTAATAATTCGTTTGGGAACAAAATAGATAGAGCAATGGTGAATGATGTTTGGGTGCAAAAGGGCAAATATGGCCTTGTTGAATTTTTGCCTTCGGGATACCTTTCCAACCACTCTCCTCGTATTGTATCAATTTTTGAACGATGAGAGAGCACAAGGAAGCCGTTTAAATTTTTTAACATGTGGACTTATTATGAGAATTTCCATGGACTTGTACAAGCATGCTGGAATATTGATATCGTAGGGACAAAACAATGTGCATTGTAAGAAGTTGCATAATTTGAAAGGAGCATTGAAGAAACTTAATGCCAAGCACTTTAGACGCATTTCTATAAGAGCAAATAATGCTACGAGAGAGTTGGAGGTTGCTTAACATAATCATCATGATCAGCCAGCTAACACAAAATACCAATTTACAACTGAGGAAGAAAGCAATGGGAATATGTGAAACGGAACATATCTTTTATTATCAACAAGTAAAATGTATTTTCTTAAAGAATATTGGCAAGCGTACAAAATTCTTTTATTTGATGGTGAAGAGGAACACTAGAAGGAATTTTATTGCTATCGTACTTAAGGATGATGGGATATACACCATGTCACAAAGTCAAGTTGCTCAGGAATTTGTTCTTTTTTACAGCAAATTGCTTGGAATGAGCTGCTTGGTTCAACCATTGAGCTGGAAATTTTGAGGGGTAGGCCCTTGGTATCGTTGGAATAAGGTAACTCCCTTACTCGGGACATTTCTAATCATGAAATCAAGGAAGCGCTTTCTAATATTGAAGATGATAAATCTTTCGAGTCGGATGGTTACACATCGTGTTTTTCAAGAAAGCATGGGGGATTGTTGAAGTTGATTTTGTGGGGGCTACCAAAGAATTCTTCTCATCAAGATCTCTTCTTAAACAAATCAATCACACGGTCATTGATTTGTTTAACATCCAAAACCCAACTTACTCCAAATGATGTGATGTACGTATCCCCATTTTTCTTTTAATTTTAGTTTCATAACATATGTCGCACCGCGATCTTTTCAGATCGGGACAAACAAAATTTATGATCTTAATGAGGCATGAGACTTTGTATCAGATAATTGTTGGGCCTACCTATTCGAGAGCCTGTATCCTGATGTTATTGTGCAATAAACGCCTCTTGTTAATGATTCTATTTCGACATCACTAATTGATTTAAAGAAAATTAGACAATATACGTCACCATGCTTGACAATGGAAATTTCAACATCAGATCAGAAATCCAAGAGCACTTCTCAGTGTTTCGAAGTTGGGGTTAGTTAGGTCTATCTCAGGCCTAGATCAGTCAATCGTAGTTATTTAACATTCAATAAATGGAGTTTTCCACTATTTTGTAGTTATACATCTTCCTTCTCTATAAAATCAGGGAACATGTAGTTCAGGGACGCTAGTATGCCAAAAAACTACAGGCATCTATAGAACAATTTGTTAATGTTAAAACATCGATGAATTCGAAATCCCTTTTCCAATAGAATAGAAAGTGATTCCTCGTGCAAACAACTAAAATAAGAACGAAAATTCCAATAGTTTTCTCCAATTTCTTTTCCATGATCATGCTAGCCAGAGGACATTAAAAAGGATAATGGTTCTACACTCGTTCTAGGCATGCTGTGGAAAATGAACATAATCTCAGGTTTCCTCTATCAAAGTCATCGATCTTGCCAGTCTATGTAATATTTCTTTCCTATATATTTTATTTGCCAAAGACTAGCAAACTTCCTCGATTTTTTCATTCCAATGTGGCAAAAAAGAAAGAGAAAAAACAAGGTCTACATAAGTGAGAATTTTACGTGAAGCAATAAATTTCAATCAAGCTAGCTCAAACTACCAACCATTTGTCAAGGGAACCAACTGATGTCAATTCAAGCAAAAGGGGACTACTAACTAGTTAACATAGCACACAGAGAACTTCCCAACTCCCTCGTGCTTCTCATGGCAAATATATGATGGGCCACTTAGCCATGGTGAGGATATATTTCTAAACAATAAGGTCCTATATATTTCATTAACAATAATATCTACCTAACGCTACAGAATACTCTTCAATAAGTAGTCCTAAATTATTTCCACAAAAGTAATGGTCAATCTGGTAAATAATAATTGGTTGCTTCCATTTGGTTGTAGCACTTAGCATCCTTTTACTAAATTAGTTTCCCGATTTCACATTTCTTCCTCCATGACTGGGGCTATTGCTTTCATTACTACACATTAAAATTTTGTTTCTTGCCATTAAGTAATAACCTTGCTCAGTAATAGTTCTGGCATCTTCATTTTCACAATGCATTTCAGAGCTCTATACACAGGAAAAATAAAGAAAATTTAGATCATAAAGTGCACAACAAGAGAATCATATTGAAATTAATAATGGAAAAACTAGGCACCAAAATAATATCATAACGGATGAGTACTGGAAAAGTCAAGCAGTCAATGATATCTAGAAACCAGTGATTAAAGCTAAGTAAATCATGAATCAAGTCAATATCTGAGCTACTTGGCCAAACTGTATTTGTTGAGATTCTAGGTTGGTCAATTA
>CAIGRR010073019.1:0-13008 GCA_903798365.1 Fraxinus sp. 1973-6204 | reverse complement strand
TGTTGGGGGAGCATTTTTATTGGATCACCCCCTATAATGTTTGTAGTCGATGCATAATTTTCACCATTTGAAATTGTTTATGGTTTTAATCCACTAACACTTTTGGATTTAATATCTTTGCCTGTGAATGAATGAGGTAGTTTAGATGGTAAAAGAAATGTCGAGTTGGTGAAATCACTTCATGAAAAGGTAAAGGTACAAATTGAAAAAAAAAATAAACATTTCACGTCGCAAGCAAACAAGGGTTGGAAAAATGTGACATTCGAACCAGGAGATTAAGTTTGGGTACACTTCAGAAAGAAACGTTTTCCAGAACAAAGGAAATCAAAGTTGCAACTACTAGGGGGTGATCCATTTCAAGTTTTGGAAAAGATTAATGACAATGCATACAAGTTGGGTCTTCCAGGTGAGTATAATGTTTCAGCAACTTTTAATACGTCTGATCTCTCTCTTTTCGATGCAGGTACAGATTCGAGGACGAATCCTTTTGAAGAGGGAGGGATGATATGATTTAAGAGTCGAGCCCAACGAAGCCAAGTCGAGGATGAGACCTGTTGATTATCGAAGGAGGTCCAATGACACGTTCGAGAGCAAAGCGGTTGAAAGAGGCGATGAGATTGCTTGTTCAAGCAATGACGGACGATGTCATGATCTACATGAAAAAAGAGGTAAGTTTCATGTTGGGGTCGAGGTCGGAAAACAATTAGATCAATGTGATAGTAGCAAGCAAATACGGAGGCCAAAATTTTCTACTATGCGATTGCACAGTAGAAAGGAGCATGCGGTCGCATGCATGCATACCTCAACAAAACGGAGGCTGAAGACTTGTTGCGGCTGCATAGTTAAAAAAAACTGGATGAAAATTTCATTTTTCGACGAATTTCCTTATTACACTAAAATTCTATTTTATTGCGATATTTTGTAAGCTTTTAAGTTATTTCCGGTTCTAACTAGAATCTAGGGTTTTCCTATAAATACTTAGTTATTTTTCATTGTAAGAACTTTTTGACAATTTGAGATTATTATACAAATGAGAGGCATTGTGCTTTCAACCATTGTTCTTCATCGAACACTATGAACTTATCAAGTTAATTCTTGTGGCGTTCAACATCGGGTGCGGATCAACGTGTTGTGTAATCAAAAGCTCATTCAAACACTTATTTTGTTTGGTTACTTGATTCATTAATTCTTGTTTCAAACTCAAAATCGGGATTATTCTTTAGACTTTCTTGGGATCTTCAATCTCGTTATAGGTTACGTAATGTTCGTTGCTATGTGGTTCTCATCATACTACTTGAATTATTTGTGATATACTATTTTTGAGAGATCGCAAATATGTTCTAGCGCGTCCTAGCAAACATTTTAATCGTGATAAAAATTCAAAGTTCTAAATAATATTTTTCGCCAAGAGACAAATATTGCACTTTACACAAAAAACAAAAACAAATCATTCACGATAATTTAGGAAAAAAAACAAACTAAAACTTATTCTCTATACAATTTTCGAATAAACCATTCAAATAATATATATCAGCAACAGTTAATTCACTTTCAACCCCGTAAAGTAAAAATAACCTTAATTACATATTATAAATTAATAAATAGTTAAGAAATGGACAAAATGAAAAAAAAAAAATTACAGTATATCTTGATCAGAAGCCAATAAATACTCTCTCTCTCACTCTCTCTCTCTGAATCATAAATCACTATAATATAAAAGAGCCAAAAGAAAATTACTATTCAGAGGCCGCGTGTCACTTACTCCTGTCGTCGTAGACATATATGCATATTTTTTTTACTGAAATTTTCGTGCATTCCCTTCCATTTTCGTGCATCTTCCCTGTTAAGGGATATAATCCCACATCGAATAAAGATGAAAAATATAGACCAATTTATAAGGGTTTGAGCTACTCCACTTAACAAGGTTGACCTTTTAAGATGAAATCTCAAATCTTAATATGGTATCAGAGCTCATTAAGCTCCAACGAACTATCTGATCCAATTAAGACTCAAAAGTATTGAGCACACGGATTTCAAGATTGATATGCTCAAACGAGTCACCATCTTGCGGATGCTTGTTAAGAGTAGAATCTCACATTGAGTAAAGATGAAAACATAAACTAACTTATAAAGAATTGTGTTACTCCTCTTAATAAGGTTGACATTTTAAAATGAAACCTCAAATCTTAACATGGTATTAAAGCCCATTAAACTCCAACGAACGATTCGATCCGATTAAGACTCAAAAATATTGAGCACACGGATTTCAAGATTGGTGTGCTCAAACGAGCCACCATCTTGCGGTGGCATGTTAAGGGATAGAATCCCACATCGAATAAAGATGAAAACATAAACCAATTTATAAAGATTTGGGCTACTCCTTTTAATAAGATTAACATTTTAAGATAGAACCCCAAATCTTAATATGGTATCAGAGTTCATTAAACTCCAACAAGCAACTCGATCCAATTAAGACTCAAAAAAATGAGTATACGGATTTTAAGATTGGTCTGCTCAAACGAGCCACCATCTTGCGGGGGACATGTTAAGTGATATAATCCCACATCGAATAAAAATGAAAAACATAGACCAATTTATAAGGGTTTGGGCTACTCCTCTTAACAAGGTTGACATTTTAAGATAGAATCTCAAATCTTAACATGGTGGGAGCTCATTATGCTTAAATGAGCAATTCTATCCGATTAAGACTCAAAAATGAGCACGCGATTTCAAGATTGGTCTGCTCAAATGAGCCACCATCTTGTGAGGGAATGTTAAAGGATAAAATTTCACATCGAATAAAGATGAAAATATAGACCACACTACACCAAAAAACACCATTTGCAACATATAAAAAGCAACATTTGGTAGTTAAATGTTGCTAAAGGGATCTATCGCAACATTCTAATACGTAAATGTTGTCATTGCATAACAAAATTGAGCTTTGGCAATATTTTTGAAGTGAATGTTGCTAATATTGTCTTTCCGCAACGTTTTTAAAGTGTTGCGAAATTTTTTATTTTTCGCAGCGTTTTTTAAAGTTACGAAAGATGCTTTTCGCAACGTTTTTTTTCGCAATTTTTTTTTATTTATTTTTTATCATTTCGCAACGTTTTAAAAACGTTGCAAAAATTTCCCAACCCATCTAAATCGTTAAAAAGGGTGAAGTTTCAGTTCTCTCCACTTATGACGATTTTAGCCCCTTTTCAACCACAACTATGAGCTCGTTTTCCGGCCACCTAAATTGCCGTGCCGGTAGGAAGCCTCCAATCTCCTCTTCAATTCACACCAAAAATCGCCTTCTAATTCCAAGTAATCTGGCCGGAATTGAAACACAAAGTGCCCAGCCCGAAAATCTGAAAATTACAGGAACTGCCACCTCCGGCCGCAACTTTACCGGAGCTCACCACTGGAACATTGTCTAGACCCAAATGAACTCAACCATGGTTCCAATTTACCCCAAACAACATCTACACAATTTGAATTAATCAAAGAAATACCGTCAATCGCGAAGCCCTCTTTCTTTGCATTCGCCACGGTGTGTGGCATCGTTATGGGGGTTATAGGCTTCTACGTTATGCAACTCACCAGCTTCGGCAACCTTGATCTCGAAGCCAAGCTTCGCCAATCTACGAGCCCAGAATCTCTAATGAGTTATGTTCCTCACCGAACCCTAACTTTATTTCTGAAGAATTATGATCCCCTTCTCCCCTGCCTGTGTCGATCTTTTGACAATTTTAGTGTTAATCCTTCAAGTTAAATATATTGCAGAAGAATTCACACTCACAAAAATTTGACATTCGACTAATATTTACTTATTATATTTCTATGCATAGAGTTTGATTCTATTTGCAAAATACTGTCTACGCACTGAAGGAGCCACTGCATCCGTTTCAAATGGTCTATTATCCGACTATAGAAATGAATTATTCCAATTTAAACTAGAATTTAGAGTTCAATGCTACGTCTTCTGCAGTGTTATAATTCTTAATATATCTATGTTAATATGCTCAGTGTAACGGTGTCTTTGAGAACTGATAAATAGTTTTATTACTAATAGTTTGCTTGTCTCTGTTTCTGTTTCTGTCGGAGCAAGGGATACATTGAGATTTAGTGAGATTTTTTGATGATTTAATGAAGTCCCAACTGTTATACAGTGAAGTTGTTCACGGGAAATAATTGAAATATGTTTAGTTTTTTTGCTTCATTACAGATTAATTCGATTTAAAGCTTTTGAGATGTGGGTTTAGTTCAGTTCCTTGATCTGGGTTGTTTCAGATTGAGAAAGAAACTCATAAAGATCGTTGTGCATTGGCGAAATGATGTGAACATGTTTGGCCCCGCTTTTAAGTAGTCGCTCCTTAGTTAATTGGTGAAATGAAAAGGAAAAAAAGCAGCTTAATATCATGGCCAAATATGCTCATGCCTACAATTTATTTGTGTTACGATCTCCTCAATCGAGGCAATGAGTGTTAGCCAAATGATAATTCAAATTGTGGAATTACCATGTGTCTGTCTGTAGCAATCAACTCATGGCTTCTTTCTAGGATTGCATGTTAGGATGATCTATTTCATATTCACTAACTGATCGGGAATGTCTTCTAGTTCAATTCCATATCTTGCAGGCTCTTCAAATTCTTCACACACAAGGACATGTATAATCATAAAAACATTTATGCACCAACTATTAGCTTGAAGTCGTTACCTTGACTGCGAGGAGGTGGTGTCATAGGCAGGGTTGCCAATCACAAGATTCATGTTGGACATTATAAATAATGGAAATAATGATCTAGGATTCCTTTATCGTCTAGCGTCTACGTAATGGTGGTTTGTTATATTTAAGAACACTTAAAAATTACGTGCATCAGCTAGTATTGTTTTAGGAAATATAAACAGTTTGGGACTGAACTACTGAGATGAATGATATAAATTTTATGACCCTTTTATCTTCGAATTACAAAAAGGAAGATCTCCTCGTTATAGAGTTACAATTAACTAGAAAAGGAAATGTTGCACTACAGTAATTGTGCAATCAAAGTAATATGGAAATATTCAAACACGACCTGAAAAATATGACAATCACAGAGATTACAAGATATTTTTCCACGTCTAGGAATGCCTATTTATATTTAAACGGATGGGCACATGCAATAGGAGTAACAAATTTGGTAGCTCGTTTAGAGGTGTTCTATTTGTGGCTTTTTTATTATTCTCTCTGCCTTTCTTTGTCAACAGTTTTCCATGTCACTGATCAACACGAGCATAAGATTAGCAACGGAAGGACCATTGATTACATAGAAAAGGTTTGGTTTATTGCATTTTGGATCTTCTTTTCTTTGATTTGAAGTTCGGATACCAACTTGGTTGGCAGAGAAGTCCAGTAATATCAGTACATGTTCTTATCAAATGAAATACAATGTCTCTGAAATGTCATTTCCAAAAAAAAAAAAAGAATCATTAACTTCATTTCTCCACTACTAAAAGATAATAGTTTCGGAGTTTTAATTTTTTTTTAAAGACATGAATCATAAGATAATGGAAGAGAAACACATTGGATAGCAACATCACTACATCAATATATAGCTTAAATCCAAGTCAGCTCATTTCCCCAATATATACAACATGTATTTTCTTTTTATAGCACTTACGTCACTATGTTTATTCTCCTAATGTATCAGTATGCATGTCAATCTAATCAAGTTCATGGTCAGGAAAAAATCAGAGCGTAATGCAAGTAAAGAATTAGTTTTGACAATTCTCAGAAATGAAAGAGCCAAGTCCTAATAAGTTCTCATTTACTTTGGATTGAATTCTGATAAAATATGACCAACAGACACTGCTATTTCTGTTGTGGTGGTGTAGGATAATGTGGATGAGGGTTCATCGTCGTTTTGAAACACGTGTTCCCAGAAGTGGTGGAGCAGATCCTGAGGTTAATCAACCTGGTGATCTTGTTTTTGTGTCATGGTTTCTGTGTAATTTGTAGTTTGGATAGTTTATCGTAGTTTCGAGCTTTATAGAGGATGCAACATGACTTTTTTAATCGTTACTCCTTTTTAGATAGGTTGTGTTGTATCACATTCGCATTTTGTATTGATTCAAAANGTTTGGATAGTTTATCGTAGTTTCGAGCTTTATAGAGGATGCAACATGAACTCTTTAATCCTTATTCCTTTTTAGATAGGTTATGTTGCATCACATTCTAATGATGTATTGATTCAAAAATTGGTAATGAAATTATCAATTTTTATGTAATTCTAAAATTTGTTCACAAAGTGTCATTTTCAATTTTATTGGTCAATTATCATATATAGCTGTAAAAAAAAAGAGGGTCTATAGCAACGTTTGAAAAACGTTGCAAAGATGTCTACCGTAACATTGAAAAAACGCTGCAAAAGACATTTTCGAAACGGTGAATAAACGTTGCAAAAAGTCTTCCCTCAACGACAACACCGACCTCCGCAAAACTTGAAAAAACGCTACAAAAAATCTTTTGTAGCATTTCTTGTCCGTTGTAAAAGCTCTTTTTTGGTGTAGTACCAATTTATAAAGATTTGGACTACTCCTCTTAATAAGGCTAACCTTTTAAAATGAAATCTCAAATCTTTAAGACTTCCATTTTCACGAGCAATTAACTCCGTTCACAAAATTCAACATAACCCATTTGACATATCAATGTTTCATCCATAATCCATCAAATTTTTTTATAATGAAGTGTAAAAGTAGTCTGCATTTTCCAGAACTTACCCAAGAATCACAAAAACGTATGAGCATGATGGTGTTCGAAGAGGCCTGGTTTATCTTTTTCATTTAATTTCAATTCTGTGTTTCCCTTAATTTTTGTGTTATGTTCTGTTTGGATTATTAAATTTGCTTTGTTCGTGGAAAATTCGAATTCTTTGAAGTTAGTATCCGGGTTTTCTTTGTTTCAATTAACTATCATGTAGAGTCCGGTTTTACTGTTTATTTTTGGAGAAATTATGGATTCGAGAAAGTTCAGGCCATAATCTTATTCTTTGGTTTGGGAAAGTGAAAAAAGTACAAGATATTTATAGGTTTTTGTTGCTTGCATCAAGTAGTCAATCTGGATATTGGTTTTGCATCAAATTCAGGGATTAGAACCAGCATCTTAAAAAGCATCCACAGGCCTCTCTTGCTTAAGGTATTATGTCAGGACATAAGCCTCTTGACAGCTAGAAGTTGTCTCTTTTGGGGCTATATACTTATCGACATCAAGCCTGCAGTTGCTTGGAGAAGAGAATTGTTTAGAAGAAATATTTATGTGTATTCCTTAACTGAACATTTATGTACATTGCTTGAATGGCTCGAGAGTACAATTTATAATGTTGCTTTTTCACTTAAAATTTCCGAACTCACATGCAGGTAAGACCTGTGCATTCTGGGATTGCAACCCTGAAGGATGTTACGTCTGAAGCTATACGAGACTGGGTAATCAATGTGGAATGGACTCATTACATCATGGGATCTGTTGTAGGACGCCACCCATATCCTATGATGGTAAGGGAGTTCCACTTGGTGATTGGTAAAGAAACAAGGAAACAAGCACTGGAAAAATGGGGTGGCAAACCTGATGTGCTTGTTGCATGTGTTGGTGGTGATTCAAACACTATGGGGCTCTTTCATGAATTTGTCGATGACAAAAATGTTAGGCTTATTGGTGTAGAGGCTGCTGGTTTCTGTCTAGACAACAATAAGTCTAAAGGAGAAGTTGGAGTCTTGCATGGAGCTATGAGCTACTTGTTGCAGAATGATGACAGGCAAATAATTGAGCCACATTCTATTAGTGCTCGGTAAAATAGTGTTCATTTCTACAAATAATTTAAGCTTATATATTCCCCACTCGACTAAGAAATGTTTATCACTTCTATAGGCTGGATTATCCTGGAGTTGGACCATAGCACAACTTTCTGAAAGATATTGGATGTGCCGAGTATTATAGCATCAGAGATGAGGAGGCTTTAGAAGGTAAGATGATTTCTTTAATATTCCATTTTGTCCGTGTTTTATCTTAGTTTATGCAACAGTCCATTCCTTCGGAACTCCTTGTTTAACATAGTCACACTTGATTAATAAACTACCATTGGTCTTTTTTATTGATGTCTCTCCCCTCTATATCCAATTCATTTATGTTGTTCTTGATGGAGTAAAGGCCCTTTTTTTTCCGTCCCCTCTTTATCCAATTCTTTTATGTCATTCTTGATGGAGTAAAGGTCCTTTGATTGCTTTCCCTCCCCTCTATATTCTATTATTTTATATCGTTCTGGACGGAGTAATAGTAAAGGTGTATGTATTTTAGGCATCCCACCCCTCACCTTCCATTTTTTCCACTGATCTGTTTGTATGATGGATTAATTATACAGTATTGGACATTATTAATGAAAACAAAGAATCTTAAATTTTGTTAATACTAGTGGAGATCGTGCGTTGCACGATTACCGTTATAATTTTAGAAATGATTTTTGGTAAAAGGACAAATTATTTTACAACATCGAAACATTTACCATCAGTTTTACAAACTCTACAATTAAAGACCATACAGGAGTTGATATCATATCATGAAAACTTCATATTTTTTCCAAAGATAGTCTTGGATCATTGTGTTCCAATTTTTTCTCTTCATCTAAATTCCAAAAACATTTATAAGTAATTGAGGTTTTCTAGAAGCCAACTAATGAATACTGCATTATCCTATGGACACAATCCACTCTCTCACTTTTCCAAATTCTCAACTCACCAATACTCGGCGGCTCGCTTTCGAATGTATCATTTGACAGCCTTTAGCATTGTATAAGGACATGCCCATTACCTTTGGTTGGATTTGCCACACCAATAAGCCAGTCTTATAATCATGAAAGGACGACTGATAACACACCTTCTAAATGCTTAAAAACCAAATGCAAAAGCTATTAAATAATAAGTGCATTGCAAGCATTTCTATAAGAACATTATATTGGAAATAGAACTATTAAAGTTATTGCAAATAGAACGATCAAATGTTTCAAAAGAAAAGATAAAAGCACCATCAAACACCTCTATATTGGACTGAGAGGATGAGATGGAATTTGGACACTGAAGCTGAAAGGTTGAATGACAAAATATAGATGTATAAATATTTGATGGAGGATTAATTTTCAGATTAAATTTGGTTCTTGCAGCATTCTTCAGATTATTAAAACGACTGAAACCAAAAAGCTATGATATTGTGAATAAATGAAGAGAAGGATGAGGAAACCTCTCCGCCATCATCGAGAACGAAAACCTCCCCGTGCTCAAACGGAGACATGGTATCAGCATCGATAATCAACTAAGCATCTGTCAAGAGAGACATGAATACCACCAACACACAGTGTGTAACCAATGTAGATAGAAGGTCTGTAGCACTGGATGATCAAGGAGTAACATCGACTGACCTAAAAGCATCAAAGTTCACAGCAATTGTATGAATATTAAGATATGAAGCTCCTTATTATAAACAACTTTTACTACATGACTGCATTAAAAAAGATACAAGACGTCAATGTCGGATAAGCATTACTCGGATGACATTAGCATGGCAATATACCTTCTCTACGGGGAATGTTAAGCAACCAAACTTGTTATCTCCCAACTCATTTGAAGAATTTTTACTGACTTCATGTCCTTCAACTTTATGAACATTACCATGCTTCTTCAAGTCATCATTGTCATCTGTTCCAATCAAAACTTCGTGTGATTGAGAATGCAAGAAACTTGACCATAACATATATTTGAAATATTTGTCTTTGGTGGTTGAGATCGTTAAAATAAAAGAGCTAAAAGAATTCATCGACGACGATAAAGGAATAATAAATACAATGCAAACTTAGATGTTCCAAATGTAATGTTCTATCCATCGAAAAGGCAAGTCGACAAAGGTATGACCATTCTGTCATATTATACACGTTACTGTGTCACTCACAATGGAATTATCATATTACCCATCCTAAGCAGCATATAGCTGAAAGATATAAAAGAAGACAAGAAACAACAATTTAGCACACGTCTAAGATCTTGCTAACTAATTTATGGACAAAAATTCTATCCACAATAAAAATTTAGGAATTTCAGACATCAAAAGAGGATGCTATACGAAGTTAAATTAATGCACAAAAGGAACCTTTGATAATCATCATAAGAACGTTTGGTGATGCATCAGAGAGTTAGTATGTCAAACGAATATGGAAAGAGCTTGGATTAGATTTCACATCCTGCAACATCTCAAATATTTTGAACAGTCAGCCCTCCATATTGGTGGTCTCAACCAAAAAATTTAAGACTATTGGCATTCATTCCCATCACCTGACTAAAATTTATAATTTATAGTGTCAGACATCAGTTTCTAAGAATATCTTCCTCAAATGCAAGCCCAGTAAATCAAGAAAGACACAATAGATTCATGATATTATCACAGTTCGAACAAAATTAGGCAATCCAAAACAGTGGCACTGAAATTGAGAAGAGTGTTCAAAATTACCAACAACATTTCAAGAGGATTTGTCAGGGACAATCTTAAGAAATCTTTAATGATCATCATAATTTATTGTATCAAAAGCTGATGAATTCACATCGAAAGCATAAAAAAATATCAGCACTCTTAAGTGAAAATCATTTCCAACAACAAACCTGTGTAGCTTTTCAATATTCATAATCTGAACATAATCTACCCAACCTGTAGTAAAACATCGTATGTAATTGGAAGCAATTGGAAATGAGTAACAGTAGTAATAACTTGTAATGTTTACGATTGATGGTAGCACTTAGCAAGACGTGTATGGATGAACAGTAGCCGTTCCTTAGGATCTTTTGTATTGTAGGGATAGTGATAACAACAACTATCTAAGAGCTCATATTAGAAGTTCTCATAAAGAGTACTTGTAAATTTTACAGTGGAAGCAAAATTTCTTCAATAGAAAACTTGAAAATTCCAACGAAAAATACACAAATGAACAAAAAGGAAGTTATAAACAAAATGAAAAATTAGTGATCATAAACAACAAATATAAATCAATGTGTAATTCCACAAATATGTAAAATGAAAATCAGGCGAATTCCCGATCAGGCCTTCCTTTAATCGACATTTGAGCAATTAAAACAAAAAATCTTATAGAGTCTTTGATTTTCTTTCTCTCTACTTGACCTACAAGGTATTCAAATAAACGAGCCCCAAAAAAGAAAATATTCAATGATGTCAATCAAATTGAAGTCAGTAGTCAACTTGAAGCTCAACCTACTTAAAATTTTCAGAAACCATCTTGTGAAAGAAACAAAACAAAAATCTCTCAATATCATTCATTCTCACATATACACGCACATATTTGTTCATTACCATACTCACACAGATATATTGAAGGGCAAATTGAATGAAAACTAAACAATCACCTCATGATCTAAAGATGTCGCACATTCCATTGCTGAGAAATAGACTTTTCTTTATGATCGCCTAAAATTCATCAAAACAATACATTAATTACCACATCTAAATCGAAACGTGAGAAAATAACTAAAAATTGAAGTAAGAGAGATGAAGTAAGAAAGTCTTGAAAGTCTCTTCTGCTTGCTCCAACATCTCTTTTTCTCTCCACAAACTGTCGCGAACGAACTTGTTAAATAACCCCACGACTGGATTATCACTCGTTTCTCGATTAAGTTCTTTAAGCTTTCTGTCATCCCTCTTCTTCTCAAGCTTTATTTCAGCCTCAATAGAGGGATTCCCCATGAAGTTCTTGAACTCCTTGACAAAAACATTCGACGTCAACATTAGTCAAAACATTAGTTCCCCGACATGAGTGCCACGCAATAAAACTATTTAGACTGATAATCTCTTTCAATCACAAAGTTCAAAACATAGCAAATAGGATACGCGTTGTACAAAAATTTGAAAGAAACTGGATGTTATGAAAGAATCCAAGTGTGAAATAAATTCGTTTTTTAAATTCAAGTGACTATAGAGAAGAGATTGAAGGAAACATTTTGAACTCACTTCAATGGCCTTTTCCAAGATACCATGAGGAATATCTTCCTGAAAATTATTAGTGTCATGGTTTGGCAAAGTATCTTCCTCAACAAAAAATGGCTCTTCTAAAGGACCCTGAGCATCTGTAAAAACAGGAATTTTCGGTGAGAAACTACGAGAATCAGTAGATATGTGGCACAACACTACGAACGTTATTTAATCCCAAATTAACCATATTCCTAATAAAGTTATTGCATCCTTCAAATTTCTTGTGGCAACTGGTAGAAAACCTAAGTACGAAAATCCCTTTAACTGCATGGTTAAATGTTATATCACTGCCAAGGCGTGAATTAAGCAATACTCTTTAACATTTTGTACTTAAAAAGTGGAATATTCCTATATCATGCCTCTATCCACTGTATCTCGTAATTCTCTTATGTTGTGCTGAATGAAGAAATTGTAAAATCCAAACAAATAAAATAGCATATTATTTTCAAGACATCAAAGGTCACAATGATTTGATATTTATATTTTTCATGTAGATGAATAGCAGTTTATTATTTTATGAGTCTCCAACAAGTTTAGTCATATAATTATTTATAGCAAAATTGAGATTCACGGCCTTTTGTTCTTTTAACTTTTATTCAATGAATCATATCACAACCTTCCCAGCTCTAAGAACCATACAGGAAAAGCAATTATCGATCTCTTATGATTCAATAGTTTTACAAAGATCTCACAGAAGGGATCATTTATTCAGATTTGGCATTTCTACACAGATCTTGAAATCTTTGGTAAGAAAGATGTTGGAGCATTGTCGAGAAAATGCAATGGAAATCAGCCCAGTAAATCATTTAACATAACAGAGAAACTATAGATAAACCATTTAATGAACAAAGAACCATACTTTTAGGTCCTGAAGGAGGACGAAACTGGAATGCAGATATTCAACTGCCAACAATAGCTGGGTGAATCACTACAAGTGTTTCTACACAGGGCACGTATTAAACAATTGA
>CAIGRR010072903.1:0-13290 GCA_903798365.1 Fraxinus sp. 1973-6204 | reverse complement strand
ATAAATACCAATGTTCTAAAAAGCGGCGCCTAATTGCAAAGTGGGCGCAACTCGCCTCGCGCTTTTTCATGTTTTATTTATTTATTTATTTTTACATTTTTTTCGCATGCCTAGGTACGCTTCTTTTTTACGTTTTTACGTTTTTAATGCTTTTTACACTTTTTTACTTTAAATATTAATTAATATTAAACTAGAAAATAAAGTTTTTTACCTTGCCTAGGTCGAAGCTTGACCTCCACACTTTACATCTTTTAGAACATTGATAAATACACATTGTACTCTTTTTTCCTTGACTATGATTTTGTTCCATTGAGTTTTCTTGACTAGGTTTTTAATAAGCCAACTTTTGTAACATAATCAAAAGAATAATTTTTATATTGATTTAATGTGCCAACTTTTGTAGTGTACTTAAATAATATTAAAATAAAAAAAAATGCTTTCTACACTTTTCATGCCTAGACTGGCTTAGGCCGAAGCTTGACCTCCACGTTTCAGCACATTTATTACTTTTTAGAACATTGATAAATACGAGTTGTACTCTTTTTCCTTGACTATGATTTTGTTTCATTTGAGCTTTCTTGATAAGGTTTTTAATTAGCCAACTTTTATTGCGTATTTAAAATAATAATCTACTCCTTTTTCTTCATTATGATTTTTTCCACAAAGTCTTTCCTAGTAAGGTTTTAATGAGATATATTCTTTGTATAATGAAATTTATAACCTATAAGACATTACCCTCAAACTAATACTCTTATATGTATAAGATTTCTGAAGAGAACAAGAAGTAGTGTTTTTCAATTCATCATGTTATCATAGTTATCAAAGGTTGATAAATATTTTGTATAAAGACGATATTATTTGAAAACTATATGAGACAACATGTGACAAACTTTATCAAAAATTGTGATATTGAAGACATTGACTCAAGACATGAATGACTTGATACAAGAATTTTCATTTATTGAGAACAAAGAGAGCAGTTGTTCTCTTTTTTCATTAGCTCAAGTTTTGTCTCATTTCTTGACAAGGTTTTAAGAAGGCATATATTTTGTAATGTGTCATTCAATGATGAGTGTCGTAAATTATATGCTTGTCAATGAATTACCATTATACCTCTACAACCCTAATTATTATGTCTATTGTATCCCTTTTAGCCCTAGTTCCGTCCTATAAATATGAAACTTTGATTCTCAATAAAATACATAAAAGTCTGTTTACTTTTCTACTTTCTTCTCTTTTTCTCTCTATTTTATAACAAAAAGGTGGATATATTTCTCTCACACATAGGCGTGTCGATGTCTAAATGTAGCTGCGTAAAAATAATAGTATTAATAAATATTAGAGAGAGAGAGAGAGAGAGAGAGAGAGAGAGAGCGAGCTATAATGTGCAACTTTCTCAATGGCTATGCAAATTTGCATGCTTAACATCAATATCTATGCAACAACCAAATTTCAAACACTAATGCTATTTAGCTCCGTAGGAGTTACAAGCTCAATGTATGTGACATTAAAATAATAGGTAGAATTATATAAGTCATTTAATTTTACATTTCANCAAATTTCAAACACTAATGCTATTTAGCTCCGTAGGAGTTACAAGCTCAATGTATGTGACATTAAAATAATAGGTAGAATTATATAAGTCATTTAATTTTACATTTCATTTAACATATCATCTAGCGCCACCTAAATTGGGGTTGTAACCTCAATGAGACTATATAACATTACTCAATTTCAAATGCTTGCACTTCTCTTCATTTTGTACACGAGTCAAAAACATTAGATATACACAAGATTAATATCTATACACATACTGAATTGTTGCTATAAACTTTACAAAGGCTCCCACAAACCTCAGAAATGTGCACGTCGCAATCCAAACTCACGACAATCGCATATATGAATTGACAATAAAGGCACAAATTATGCATATAAAAATCTCTCTCTCTCTCTCTCTCTCTCTCTCTCTCTCTCTCTCTCTCTCTCTCTTTTACGTGCAATTCTATCTCCAACAGAATGCATCCAACCCGAGATTATTAAGTTAGTTGGACAGACGTTTCCTGCGAAGCAACAAACTGAGAACAGTGAATGAAGATGCTTGTTAAGAAGTATATGAAGCGCTATTTCCACGCGTGCTGGGTTAACTTGGGCACCAATAACATGTTACATTCTTTTTTTTTTTTAAATCTTGCATAGTTACATTTTTGTTTTAATCTTGCATAGAAAATAAATTAAATAAAAACCAACAAACAAAACCCAAGGAGCATTGATGAGTCTCAAGACCACCAATAATATTTGTATCCTATCCTTTTTACTCTTTCTTCTTTTAAGGAAATATTAGAGGGCTTACCCCAGCCACCCAGTGAGGGCGGGGCTGGCCTACTCATGGCTGGGCCGAGCCATGTCGTGTCAGGCCATCTTGGCCTCAACAATCCAGCCCATTTTACACCTAGTGCGCAAATAAGTAAATTTTAAATGAAATTCATAAAAACTGTGGATCGAACCTGGAGCCTCTAGACCTTAAAGCCTGCTGATGTTCCCAGCTTCTCTGCCATTAGCTTGAATCTCGGGGTGATTCAGTTCCAAAGATTTACCCAGAGTCCTTGATTCCGATGTGATTTGGTAAGCAGATGGCAGTTTCTGATAAATCTCTTCCATGCTCCCAGAATGCTCATCTTCCCGATCCATATCAATGATTGTCTGTAAAGATACTAGCATATTACAGATAACAGATGGCATGGAAAAATAGATCAAACTTGTGTTTCTTTTTCGTTTGCATGCAAAAATCTACTATCCTTAACTGTGGAGTAGGTTTAAAACACTGTTAGGGGTTACTCAAGTTTGCTTTTTATTTCAATTAGATTAGTTAAAATCCTTTACTTTTTATAACAGAATGTCTCCCATAGAAGATGAATATGAAGTCTTTCCTGTTGGACAATCCAATAGAAAAACTAATGGATTTTAACTAAGTGACCAAATTGAAAAAGAAGGCAAACTTGAGTAACTAATTTGGGACAGACTAGCATGAAATTTCTCCATAAGTTGAGCGACTACCAATATTATTTACCCTAGAGTGTAGTGTTTTTAAGAAAAGATAAATCTCAGCTTTTCATAAATTACCATTGCAGGTGTCTTCTTAAATACTGGATGAAACCGTTGTCTGCAATACTCATTGAACAGGAGCGTGCATATAATCAATGGAATGGTGAAACCAGATGCAATCGGTGACCGTTTGATTCCAAAAACTCCCAAAGCTATTATTTGTGTCAGCACCAATGACAATATTGTTGTATTGTGTATGATAGGCCAATATAGTCCCCCACTTTGATATTTTGTGACATATACATCAAGTATCTGAAACATACATTTTCATATTGGAATGACAAACCTAAAACAATTTCAAGAATGCAAAAATAGAAGAAAAAAGATAAATAGGAAAAAATTTCCACACACCAGAAAAGAGAAGAAAACGCTAAATCCCCCAGCCCACAAATAAGACCGGATGAAAAAGTCAATTGAAACTTTATGAAGAGAAACTCATTGTGTTATCTCCTTCCCCTATATTGCTACCTTTGTATCCAAAGAACCAAGGACACTATCCTCAAGTTACCAAGAACTGGCTACAAAGCTTGGAATGGGGAGTTCATACAAATGTAAGGAAATGCAAACATATAATCTTTATGATTATTTTAGCAAATTACCAGTTTCGTTATATTTATAATAAATAGGACTACTATTGTTGAATATTTTAGACATTGATTTACGGTATTCAACACTATTGAGATCTCTGTCTCTCTAAATTCTTCTCCCGTTAATCTTTTCCTGTTTACCATTCTCCATCAGAAACACTGATTAGAAGTCAAAAAAAGATTCATGAAATTTTTCACATGATTATCAAACAAAGTCTATCAGGAAACACAGTAATCGAGCATCTAGAGATTAAAAACATCAGTCATAATAATTACACCAAAAGATGAATATTCAACATAACTAGACAACAGTCTGTTCTATCTTATAATTCCCTTTTTTCCCGCCTTGCAGAATTATCAGTGTGTCTATTGTGTATGTGTGAACAATGCAGAAGAATTGCACAAAGAAGGTGAAGTACATGGTGCAAGCACCCAGAAATAGATTTTCGAACAGTTAGCATTACAGTGTGAAGTAAATAAATTTTCTAAAAGATACCTCAATGTACCAACACCTCTATGAAGTAATAACTCAGTGATCATGCGCAAATACAGCATAAATGATCAGAACAGGAGACAAGGAACATGAGCCTTTCAAATAGGTGAATATAAAAGACAAGTTCTACATTAGAAAAGACGAAAGCGCATAGTGAAAATACAAAAACCAAAATTCATACTTCTTCACGCTAGCAGAACTTTTGAAATGAATTTAAGTAGAACATATTTGTATACAAGTTAACATGAATCAAAAAAGTTCACATACATGCCCATAAATGCATATTACAAAAATTAGTGCGATGATTCCCAACTGTGTGAACTAGAAAAGATTCAGACAAAGTGGAACACGTCCATAAAAAATGTTCACCTGATTACGAAACACAAGATAGGCAAGGAAAAAGTAAACCAGCAAGAAGGGCAATATCAAAGGAGCTAACACTGAACAAGTGAAGCCCAGAAGTCCAAAGAGGAGGACTCTTGGAACTTCTGTGTGGTATGGAAAGGTATAAGAGCCATAACTTGAATCATCCTTGTTTCTAAGAATAAATCTATAAAATGAGTTGCAGAGAAGAGGAAATGGCTGAATCAGTTCACAGGACAAGCTCGCCCAGCCTGAGGTGAGGACATAAGTCACAAAGAAGGTAGCCTGCAAAAAATAAAATCATAGATTCATAAGTGAGATGAGATCTCAAAATATATGGGTTCGGTTGAAAAAATGAACAATGCACCATAAGCAGTTCCAATCTTACATGGATAAATTTGCAGGAAATATTTACAATAAATGGTTAAAAAATATAGTTCCAGTTCCATAAAAGCTTACTTCAACATTCAGAGATGGCATAGGCAAATGTTGACGACCATTTTAAAAAAACAAAAATGGCAATTCAAGGTCAACATTCTTGCACATTTAGAATAAAACCAACCATGATGGTACTTTAGGAGGAGAATTGAAAATTTAAGACAGAGCAGATCACCGTTGATGGTACTGCTTTGGCAAGCTGGTTAGGTATGGTTTTTGGATCTCCCAATTTCATAATTGAAACTTGATAATGGTCGATAGCAGCCTCCGTTAAAATATTAGCAAAGAATACATTCCATATTACAAAGTAAAGGACTTTAATGCATGTACTTCTTTTCCTGCCACTACGAGATATTGAGCCCTCCAATGTTGAAAAGACCATCATAACTGGTGGGACGATAGACAAATTCTAGTACTCATGATGCGAACCATAGTACCCACTTATCAGCTGTTTCATATATCTCCTGCAAGAAAGCAGAAGGAAAAATTTTAATTCCTTGTTATTATAGTTAGAATCTGCAGTCCACAAAATTGACACCTACTTCATCTAATCTTTTAGATCTTTAAGTATGTAAAGATGCGGTACATGTTAAGAGGGAAAAAAGACAGATAAAGAGAAATAATCCTGCTGATAGGGATATCCTAAAACTGGTATATTTTCCTTTCAAATAAAGCACAAAATTGAAAATGGATTTAGTAAAAGTGCTTTCCTATGTTAGAATTGGCACATATATGTTCTCTAGTACATAAACACATTTGAGGTTAGGGAACGTTATTAGTTGATGACCACCCATTTTAATCTTTCTTTAATCCATTTTTTCCTGCTACTTCATTGAGTAAGGAACCAATACCAAATATGCATGTCATTTACTAATTGTAACAGAAAAAGAAGAATTGAACTAACTTTTAACATAAAACATGTTACCTCTCTGTAATGCCCTTTATAAAGGGAAATAATTTCTCCAGCTTATCAAGATGAACAAGACTTTGCGTGAACACCACAGGGATAAGGAAGAAAGTAACAAACAGAATAAAGGCCACTAGAATGGCAATCTTACGAATCCAAAAGATTCGATATGGTACGTATAGGTTTGACCAATAGATATCTCTTGGTTCTGGAGCCAAGTCTGTCACCCATGACATTGGATTAGGTTGTTGAAGTGCCTCTGAAGCAACCAATAACTGGTATATTTTCCTTTCAAATAAAGCACAAAATTGAAAATGGATTTAGTAAAAGCGCTTTCCTATGTTAGAATTGGCACATATATGTTCTCTAGTACATAAACACATTTGAGGTTAGGGAACGTTATTAGTTGACGACCACCCATTTTAATCTTTCTTTAATCCATTTTTTCCTGCTACTTCACCGAGTAAGGAACCAATACCAAATATGCATGTCATTTACTAATTGTAACAGAAAAAGAAGAATTGAACTGACTTTTAACATAAAACATATTACCTCTCTGTAATGCCCTTTATAAAGGGAAATAATTTCTCCAGCTTATCAAGATGAACAAGACTTTGCGTGAACACCACAGGGATAAGGAAGAAAGTCACAAACAGAATAAAGGCCACTAGGATGGCAATCTTACGAATCCAAAAGATTCGATATGGTACGTATAGGTTTGACCAATAGATATCTCTTGGTTCTGGAGCCAAGTCTGTCACCCATGACATTGGATTAGGTCGTTGAAGTGCCTCTGAAGCAACCAAAGCAGCATAACGTGTCCTGAAAAATACCAAAGCAGCTCCACACTCCTGCAGGAAAGATCAGTCAGCTTTAAACTTCTGAGATATTCAATCCAACAATACCATCAATATCAGCACTAAAAACCTAGCTGGCAACAAACGTCAACACACTCAGTAGATACATGAAGGGCCTGATTGGCATGGTTTTTGCTTTTTCTTTCGGTAGAAGAGCTTTTTCAGGAAGCTTTTCCTTTAAAAGCTCTTTTAACTAGAAAAAGCACTTAAAAAATGAGCCAAACGGGTTCAAAAGCTACTTTTGGGACTCAAAAGATCCTTTTGACTTTTCAAGATCCATGTCAAATGAGCCCGAAGAAGAGTTAGGGATTTCAACACTATAGGATGATCTTCACTAACAAATGAAGAAACACATTGCAATTTCACAAGATCAAATCAAAATTAATTGCAATAATCCAATTCGACATCAACATGAATCCCTTACATACCCACTAAATTTTGGCATCTCTTAATTAAAGATATGTGCAAATGTGTGTCAAAAGTTGCCTTACATAAATTTGACCACATTCAGATTTCAAAACCTTTATAACCATTTGAAGAAATTACTGCATAACTTTCAAAATTTTATTCCTTCGAAACAAGATGGATTTTCCTCAAGTGTCACACCACTAGTCACTCCAAGTTAACATTTATTCAAATACAAAGAATTTACCGAGCCAACAACTGCTTCTGATGGATACAGAAGTTAGAGAATAGAACATTTTCATAGAACCAACAGGTGCAATCAAGTAGAATATTATTTTCCAAGGCATACAAATCACAGAGGGCAGATTGAATTTTAGACAGTGTGAATGAAATTATTTCAATATGTTATTTAAGGATAGATGCTGCTAGACTACTGCAGAATACAGAGATGGAACATATATCACTTCCTTTATCATGGATATAAATTTAAAACAAGAAAACTTTTTCGGACTCCAAATCAGGAAGGGCTGGTAAAGATCTCAATATATTGTCCATTAGGTGTCAAAAGAACCTAAAAATGAACTGAAGAAAAATCTGGATGATATTTAGCAGAAGAACAGTGCAATTGATATCTTAAGAAATTAATCTAGGTTCTAAATATTTTTAGAAATTCAGACCTTTTGCCTTAAATCTGGACCATCAAGGCAGCTCATAGTCCTATGATTTTCAGGCTCAGGAGAAAGGATCTTAAAAGAAGTTGAAGTTCCTCCACAAAATCCACATCGCAATAGTCGCGATCCATAATGTTGGTCCACGGTGTTGGACTTGAGCATATTGTAAAACTTCTCAGCATCAGTCTGCACCCAACAAAATAACCAAAAAACCCATCACTGAAAAGAATACACGGGGCAGGTGACAGTTTAAAGTAAAAGAAATCTCATAGCAGTAACACTGATTTTTAATAAACTGAATCCATGTTGGAGTCTAATTCACTGGTTTAAAATGCATAAACATAAGTTATCAACTTGTAGCTACTCATGTCCTTCAAAATCATCTAGTAGTTTTAATCAAACCCTCGTGGAATCGAATTTTAATGAAGTCCCTCATCGACAAGTGTGACAAGCTCTTCGAGGCCCATAACAATTGTTTCAGCTTGAAGACCAATTCCACAAAAAGATCCAGAACCAGAACAACGGTTTCCCACATACACCAAGCCAATAATGACTAACAATAGTAAATCTACAGGTTTTCCTTTAGGTGTGTATTACAGACAGTTGTATGTACTTCCCTTATGAACAGCAGACACACTTCCCTGCTGTATTGACACAGGATACAGCTGACACCTTGCAATGGAGCAAGCTATGATTTCAAAGAAGTAGTTTCAGATGAAAAGTGTTGGTTTTGATACCCAATGAATACCGGGCTATGATATAAACATCGAATATAATTTCATAGGCCTCGGCCCCAAAACAACATGGACCATTGGAAGTAGCTTAAGAGATTACTGCTACTCACGGAAAATATATATTATCTCTTGGATGAGTTTGAATCTTAGCCATTTAACCTTATTATTGGTCTAACTAAAGCATAACCTAACCCTATATATATGTTGTTTCTAACCTAGCCGTTAAGTGTGTGATTTGTGTTTGAAATTAGAAGAAAACGTGTGTCTTGAGAAAGCAAAAATTGGCTGCCATTGTTGTGAAAAAACCGGTGACTTCCCTTGGTATTTTTTGGCGTCTTTTTGCCCCTCTTTCATTGTTTTCTTCTTACTTTTGTGATTACAAACCATCAACATTATCTTGTTCTTTGTGGGTGAGACTGAGGAGCAACCGAGGTAAATATATTGGTTGAGGGTTGGAGCCGTTTAGATTTGTTGTTTGGTAGAGAAATGTAACGTGAAACTGAGCTGAGAAAACACTGATTTGACGATCCTTGGAGCAAGAGCTTCAAGGTGGTGGATTAGACTTGAAAAAATAATAAAAAACCGACTAGAAAATCAATCGAAATGAAAAGGTAAACAGATTACAAATCTGCCCAAAACCGATGTTTTCGTGATTTTTGGCAAATCTAGAAGGAGTTTGGTAAAACAAAGACCACGGCATGACGTGCGGATGAAGGCTCACCAGGGTGATTGGCGTGTGAGACTGACAAAGGCTGTTGGTTGAGCGTGAGGGCGCGTGCGGCGTCTTCTCGCGGAGGTCTTTTCAATCAGTTTGTTGCTGACATATTTCTGACATTATACTGTCGTTAGTTTTTTGTTTTAGGTTATATGGCGAAGGCTAGACGATTTAGTTCTTCGCGCGTTCAGGATTCGATCGTGGTTGATTGATTTCTACGATGGCCGGAGACTTTAGGGTGAATAATGGTAGCCATAAAGTGGTAAATTCACATATCTCGTTATTTACGGACTCAAATTGGTCCGCTCTGGTATATTGACTTATCCCAATTTAAATTTCAACATTAGCGAGTCATCGAGTGGGCTGACATTAGGATTTTTGTTATCGTATGGGATAACCATTGCTTGTGTTAGAAATTTTAGGAATTATTTGCTACATTTGAATTGTTGAGTTTGATTGCAAGTTGGTAATTGATTTTGTGCCTTAATTGTCGTTTAGTCACTGTGTAAGACTGCATTGAGTGAGAATTTGAATTATGTTGACATAACTTCGTGTGGCATAGATTATTTTATTAGAACATATAGACTTCACCCGTTTGAACATTCCCTTGATACTGATATCTTGAGTATCATGAAACCATGAGAATCTAGAACGGTGTATACTGTGGCCTTATGATTTCTTTGTGTGACATATTCGTCCATTTTGGTTGTTCTGTTTTTTTAAAATGTCTTCACATTTCGAAGTTAAAATTTTCAGTGGGAACATGGATTTTTCAATTGGCAACAAAAAATAAAGAGGATTTTGGTTCAACAAAAAGTTTTGAAAGTTATAGATGACAAATTTCCTACAAATTTGACAAAAGCACTGAAAGAAGAATATGATGAACTTGCTTACACTTCAATTATTTTACACAAGTCTTGACAATGTTTTGAGAAAAGTTGGTAACTTGATACCACAAAAGAACTTTGAAAAAGTTGGAAGATCTATATTTACTTAAGTCTATTCCTAATAAGTTGTACTTTGTTTAAAAAAATTCAATTTTAAAATGAATCTTTCGAAAGATCTTGATAACAATCTGAATATTTTTAACAAACTTGTTCAAGATATCGTTAATTGTGATCAAAATGTGTCTGAAACTTATAAGGCCATTATTTTGAGAAATTTTATGTCTGACTCATATAGAGAGGTTAATAATGCGATTAAGTATGATAAGGATATCTTAATACTTGAGATTATCATAAATTCCCTTAAGAGTAAGAAAATGAAGATTAAAGCAGAAAAATATGATAAGAGGAGTGGTGAGGTACATATGATGAGGAGTAGAATAAAATTTGGGTAGGGCTCAAGATAGTAGTGATTCACGTAGTGACTTAAGTGATGAGGGTGGTAAGAAGAAAGGCAAATGTTGCAACAAGGCCAGTGGTAAGCGGTGTTATAGCTGGGATAAGTCTGGATATCTTGTGAGGGATTGTCTCAAGAAGAATGATAAGTAGAAGGGTAAGATGAGAAGTGAGCCGAATGTGGCTATAGGGTCGAGTGATGATCCTAGTGAAGTTTATTGAGAGTAAACATAGTTACTGCATGTGCATCTATGTGTAATCCTTTCTACATGTGTGTAATTGCTTAATTCTGTTACATGATTATATGTTACATTTCAATGTGCTTGATATGTACATTTGCAAGAATATGAGAGCAATTTGATTACTTTGTGTAATTGTTTGCGTGCAAAGTAGGTTATGCATTAGCAGTATGTGTGTTGCATGTCTATTGGTGATGTGGACTATAGATACCAATGGGTACATTGGTGCTATGTATCGGGATGTGGAGCGTGACATTTGGATCATGAGTGGAGAGGTGATTAAATGTTGAAATCTTTTATCTGTGAAGACTGATCACGTGGAGTATGAGAGAAGCACTTCTATCACTGTTGTTAGGTAGAAACCCAGTATTCACTTAGGTTATGAAAAGTGATGTGGTGATAAATGATTATCCCTTGGACTTAGTATCTATTGTGATTTACCTATTAGACTAGAGACCAGTCTAGTGAGCATGGTGGGCAATAAGAGGAGATGTGTATTCTCGAGGTGCGAGTAATACGAATGAGATAAGATAAGTATGGTGAGATATTTTCGTGGGGGTCATTCATACTTTTGTTGCATATGTGTTGGCCGTTTATTGATTAACTTGGTGTTAATCTGTTGTTCTATGTGAACGTGTTTTTTTTTTTTTGAAAAGATCCGTGTGTTATTCTATGATATATCTTCATCGCATGTATGATATGCTGATTGATTACTATGATTATTTGCTCCTACTTGGGTGTTTTTTGACCTTAACCCTTGTGAGTACATGGAGCAGGTATAGTATATATTTCGGGTTCGAAACACGAGGTAAGGTCTGTGATCCTAATTTTATTGGTTGCCTTGATTATGCAACCATTAACTTTGTGTTTTGATTGTTTGCAGGTTGATTGGGTATCAATGTGAAAATTTGTTGGGTTTTGATACCCAATGAATCTCGAACTATGATTTAAACGTCGAAATATAATCTTACAAGTCTTGGCCAATGGTGAATTGATTACCAACAACCAAGTCGAAAGGCTCCACTTGAACAACGTGAACCATTAGAAGTAGCTTAAAAAATTAATGCTATACACGACCCATATATATTACTTCTTGGATGGTTTTGAATTTTGGCCGATTTAACCTTATTATTGGTCCAACTAAAGTCTAACATAACCCTATATATATATGTTGATTCTACCTTAGCCGTTAGTGTGTTATTTGTGTATGAAATTAAGAAAACGCGTGTGCATTGAGAGAGCAAATATCGGCTGCCATTGTTGTGAAAAAATCGATGACTTCCCTTGGTTTTTTTTCCCTCTTTTTGTCCTTCTTTCATTGTTTTCTTCTGGCCTTTGTAGCTGCAAATCATTACCGTTATCTTGTCCTTTGGGGTGAGATTGAGGAACAACCAAGGTGAATATATTGGTTGAAGGTTGAAGCTGTTTAGATTGGTTATTTGGTAGAGAAAGGTAACATGAAACAGAGTCCGAAAAACATCGATTTGAAGATCCCTGGAGCAAACTTTCGCGACAAAAAGTCTTCCTTCACATTGTTTACCTAAGAAAAAGATTTCAGCATTGATAGCTCAAAAGTCAAATCCAAATATGCTGTGAATGATTTGCTAATTCAGGGTATCTAGCAAGATAATCTACTACCTGGATGGCTTATTATACCCTGAAAGAGAAGAAGAGAACTAGAAGTACCATTCAAGTCCTTCACAGAAGTGCATGTATTAACTATGAATATCCTAAGACAGACATCTTGTGGAGAAGATGGTTGTCGTTTCAACCTCGCGTGCCAAAGTAGATGGTCGATGAGAATCAATTCTCTTTTTTACACTTTTTTTATGTTATGAAACATGACTTGTGGGCTACTGATTTAACATCACTAAACCCAATCCATGACATAGACAAAATATTTCGTTAACGTCACATATTCTTAAAGGAGATGTACAAATAACACAGCATAAAGAGTTCTATTACACTTCACATACCATATATTCAGAAATTACATTTAACATAAGATAATCAACAGATGTTAGTAGTCAAATTGGACAAGATTTACGAAATGAATCCCCCACCACATTAACAAGCACAACAATTTTACAAAACACACCTCGCATGAAGATCATTTTAACACTTAATTTACCATATATCCAAAGTCACAATATGCAATTGCTATTTCCTAATAGGCAAGAAATAATATATATTCTATTAAGTCTTCATCAATGAAAAAAAATAAAAAAAAATGAAAATGAAAGTGTGGTAATAGGTATCGTTATCGTGTTATTTTGAGTTGCATAGTGTCATTATTTTTGAAATTAATGATCATTGATAGCTAATGAATGTAACTAATTACTATTACTGTTGGTCATTTAATTGTAGTTTGTTTGTTGAATTTACAATGAAGGTTGGTTGTGTCATTTTTAGGTGAGATCTTCTATATATATAAAGTGC
>CAIGRR010072888.1:0-14999 GCA_903798365.1 Fraxinus sp. 1973-6204 | reverse complement strand
GTGGTGAAGCTTACAGGAACACTAATATATTCCCGGAAGAAATCCATGAGAACCTCTTCATCTAGCTTCATCCTTTCAATTGTCTCTTCCTTGATATAACTTTTCTACAAGGCATACATTACAAAATAATCAATGCCATATATATACGAGCTGTGTGCAAACATTGACATAGTATGTTGTCTATCAAAGATGTTCTCATGTTAGGAACCTGGACGAGTAGATGATCCACATAGACAACAACAGTTTCTTCCAAGCAGGCCTCAACAAATCGTCTGAACGATCTTTCTTCAATGTACCTTTACGTAGAGGTAGAATAACTTTAATGCATAAACTCGAAACGAGATGTAATGTTCATGTGGAAATGGTGATGTACATGGCTTTTTGATTTAGATACATTTGAAACTATTAATTATTGTTTACCCAAACAGACAGGGATAACTTACATCTTGACATCTGAAAAATAGTCACCAAATGTTGCAACAAGGTACTCAGTGACTTGCCCTTCTAACCAATCTGAGATATAAAGAACATCAGATCAATCCAAACATCTCTTCAAAATAATCTTGTATACCAAAAACATGAAAACTGTCTTGGACTCAATTATCTGACGTTTACAAGACAAACTCTATCGTTCTTTTGATAATGTCCTCCCAAATAAAGTTACCGATAAGCTCTCTGCCCAACACCTCAAGGCTTACACAAAATTAACTTGAAAACATGTGCTTAGCTTGATCTATTTCCCCATCCACAAAATCTCACCCAATGTCAATCAACTGGAATATGGTAACTAAAGCTAGTAACTTTTGAATCCCAGTGATGTGCACACACAAGAAAATATATGGGGAGTGAGCCAAGATATCCGCAACTGTGAACTACTATTTTGTATTTTTTGACCTACAGCATAGCAATTTCTGACAAATCACAATGAGAATTCCATTATTTAGAACTCCTTGTACAATAACTTGACATACTGAAAAGGCAACTATCAATGATGTGCATTCATTGTGCTATTAATGATCAGGAAGAACGTATTTTCAATAGTATCCACCACATATTGTAGAAAGGGCCTCAGGAGAAAGGTTGGCGACAGTAAAATCATTACCTTTATGATATANACTGAAAAGGCAACTATCAATGATGTGCATTCATTGTGCTATTAATGATCAGGAAGAACGTATTTTCAATAGTATCCACCACATATTGTAGAAAGGGCCTCAGGAGAAAGGTTGGCGACAGTAAAATCATTACCTTTATGATATAGCTTTACAAGTAATTCTTGAACTCCTGGATCTTCAAAAATGACACTAACAGTTTGATGAACAGCTTCCTAAAATCAGTGAGAAACTATCATGTTCTGATGATCAGGATATCATAATATAACCACACAGCCCAAATGAAATATATATGTAGGCAATCAGCAGCAATACAAAGAAATAACGACTATCAAAGTAATTTTCTGATGCCATCCTTCTCCGAACACCATCGACAAAACATATTTTATTTGGAATTGTCCAAGAAAAGAAATAGATGAGAATAAATAACAGTTCCGTAAAACAAAACACATGACTACGTTTCACTTATGTAACTGGCAAGAAGGAAAAAAAAGATGAAAATAGGAAAGAAATTTCTCGGTCAGGTGACTGCAGCCAAACAAAAGTTCATAAAACGGGTGCCTATGAGTAGCCCAAATTTCAGAAAGAAAAGGATGTCTGGGTAATTAAGTCCAAAAGTCCTCGTGAATGAATCAACAATGCTACCAAGAAAATGCTAAAATACATATATTCAGAAACAGGAGAAGAACTTTCTTACCTGGATGAGTGCTTAGTCGTATGCCATTATATAGTACACCGGTAGAATGATTAGACAAGAACATGTTTCCAAAATAAATTACTAGTACAAAATTCTTGAATGCATTGATATTTGAAATAGCAGTGAACATGGATCAACCAAATGAACAAAACGAAAAATATAGGCAAACATGAGAAAAGAGAGACATATTATACGGTTACTATTTATTGAAGGCATTATGAACATTTGAATGAAAGCTAGAAGAATATTATGGGAGCCCATCGACAAACCTTGGCAACCTCCAGAAAGCCTTTGCAGGTATCCTCAAAATTCACCTGTAAAAGTGATTAAAACAGTTTTAACAAAGAGAAATATTGTTTGTCCTAAATTGCACATTGTAAACAAAGTACAGGCAACAGGAATGCCTCTCAGTTCAAAGAAAAATCAGAATTTTTTCAAGTCCTTTTAGAATACACAAGTCCCAGAAGCCAGATGGTCATATCAATGTTTTACCCTCCTCAAAAAGCGAGTCATGTCAGTGGTGGAATCTTCGTCACAATCTCCGTCACAGAGATTTTAGAGAAGAGAAGAGGTAAGTTGTAATATGTGTCATTCAGGTGCCCATCTCCTTTTATTGCAACCCCTATATAACGTTCATTGATTCGTCTTTCACGTTTTCTAAAGCAAGAGACCCGGTATGGAGATACAGAGTCATACAATCTGAGATATACTTCACTAGGTGGCCTGAATAATTTCAATGTACATGAATATTGGAGCGTAAAACGACTGATGGCGTTAGTATAATCCATCTATACTGATTCAACACACTTTTTTATCTGAGGTGCACGGTACCAGAAATAGGAAACTTAGAATTAGGAGTCTATAAATACACCCCCAAGAACTAAGAGGAATATTAAAATTAGTGCAACAATACAAGAGAAGAAAAACTTCGAATTCTGCTGAACTTTCATATGCAAATTTGGATCCTCTGCAAGGAAAGATATTTTGAAATAAAATGTTAACCTGCTCAGCATAATTCTGTGGAAGAGATTCAAGTGTGCTAGAACTTAGCTCCATGGCGAGATCATAGCATCGAAGATTGTTGTTAATCTGAATTCAAGTGATCTTATCAGAAAGACACTGCTCTGATAATATGCAATCAGATGCTATACAAATGCAGATTCACATACCATGGCACATAGAGCTTCTAGACCAATTTCTGAAGCAGGTTCCTCAAGTCTCTGCCTTTCAGCTGCCTGAAAATCAATCATTACCTGGGAAAGAAAAGGAAAAATGACAACGCTACCTAGCACACTATCCATCTTGTAAACAGACCATAATTGCTACCATATATTATTTGGAAGCTTAGTTGACAAGAATCATGTATCGCCATGATTGTGTCATGTCCCATGCACGTTCTTGTGCTTCTAGCCCAATTACAAACATGAATGAATGCAGATCATAATGTGGGACCAACTCCATTCTTGTGTTTTTATTCAAATAATTTCCAACTTACTATCAGCAAAGTAGGCATAAGGGTTCAGAAGAATGAAAATAAATTAGGTAGTAGGAATCAAGCCATGGTAAGTGCAGAAGTAATTTAAACAAGTGGTCTACTTCACTATACGTTATCATAGTGCTTGCGTATCTCACCATTTGATTAGGATTTAAACACATGTTTTGACTACCGAATTTATTTAATGTGATTTTTTAATCTAACACTAGCAACAATATTAACCAATTGAATGTGAAAGTTGGATTCTGTGTGTGCGTGTGTACGTGTGTACGTGTGCGAGAATAAGCAAAAGAAAGAGAGCATATAATTAGGTTCACAGCAGAATTTTTGAAGATCTTATCATAAGGCCCAGAGTTATCTGATGGTATAATGGAACTCGGATAAGCTTGAATTCCAAAGAGAAAAATGAAAAGTCTTTAGAAGATCAATACAAATATGGTCATGGGAAGAACGCCTGTCATGAATATGTACATAACAGTTGCAACTTGCAATCGCAGGCAAGACTTACATATACCGTGGGCAGTGATGAAATATATCAAGACAGCTAGGTAACTTAGCAGGAAAGGTGGGCAGCTCTTAATAAGGTAACTATTAGAAAACTAGTCAAGCTGCACTTGCCTGAATGATGGCCAAAGCAATTCTGTATAACATGACATCAGTGCTATTATCTCGTACAATTTGTACTTGCTCTCCAAGGATCCGAAACAAGTCAACAGCAGCTGGGGTGTATAGTTTTCCATCATCTGTTTTTTTGGGTGGCTGTACCTTATCAGCATCAAGTATATTCAAATACCATTTCTACAGAACCAAATGAGGATTCAAATTAATTAGTTAAACAATTAAGGTGAAATGATATGATGCATAGAAAGACGACTGCTCTGTTGCGTTTTTACCCTTGTTGTGGCTTGCATTCGTTCAACATAAGCATTCATTAGGGGATCCATTGCACCGCTCTCGGAACAAACTTGAGCCAGTGACTCGTCAACGCCAAGTCCAATAAGATTATCTTGGTACTCAACTACCCACCCAGTTACCTAATATCAATTATTTAGTATTCAACATGAAAACAGCACATTCGGCATAAAAGAAAAGATTAATATAATGGAAGCGGAAGCAGCAAGATAAGAAGCAATAAAAAGAGCCAAGTAGGGCAAATGAAGTATATTTAGACCATCTAAATTTCTTACAGAAAAGCACAGCCATCAAGGAAATCCATTCTACTAATATAGGAAAATTACGAAGTGTAAAAGCAGAAACAAAAGGAACAACTCAGCATGAATCATATTAAAGGGTTGTTATTGGATTATAATTTCAAACAATTGGCACAATAATTTAAATAAAACTGTTTCAGTACTTACATTTCTTTCAATTCCATATATACCATCCCAAACTTAAAACAGTTCCATACAAGGATGTGTAAAGAAAACAGTTCAATTGCTCAATAATGAGGGCGTGCAATCGTCTTCTCTTGGTATTTCCATCCTAAAAACAAAATGAAACACCACATGTCCTGGAACCAGTTATATTGTGTAAAGACCGAGGATACAAGTTTAGAAGAGGAAGTGGTAGGAAAAGATTTGGGATGCATCTTGACTTTGTAACTTCTTGGTTATCTGGAAAAGGAAATCTAGAGCTTTTGAGGGAAAGGAGAATTTAGGGACTTGACAGAAGATTTTTGGTTTGCTTGTATGAATGATTGTAATTCTCCAACAAACTTTTACATATTATGAATGATTGTAATTCTCCAACAAACTTTTTCATAGACATAATTTCACATACAATCTATCCTGTGCAGGTAGTGGAGAGCTCCTTTAGTATAAATAGTCATTGGCTGTACTAGTAGGCTAACGTAGTGCATGAAGGGTCTTTTTTTTGTCCCATTTCCTGAGTTACACAAAATACACTGTTCTTCAAGGTTAAGAACCCATGACAGATAAGGTGCTGACTCTTTCACACCCTTAGTTTCACTTGGTTGGGTGGCTAACACCCTCTTTAGAGTCCGTTAATGAGATTTCACTACCCCATTAGATCCTATGCTACAACTATTAATATGTCAAATGAAAATCAATTTTTTTTCCATGTTAACTCTAGTCTACTTTTTCATCTTCTCACGTGTTCTACTATCACAATGTTGTTAATGAGAGCTCTTGTAAATCTACAACACGCTATTCTCTTAATTTATCCCTTTTTTTGCCACCTCCACTTGTTTAGTGTATATTCTCATTTCTTATTTTACACATTATAGTATGACCACATAATCATCTAGCCATCCTTATTTTTTACATCTTCACTTCACTTCATCAATATTTGTCCTTCTATTGATTTATAACTCATTATTGTGAAGAATAATAATTGTTATGTCTATTTTCATTTTTAACTTGGTAGGCATCTTTTGATCCCATAGATCTCTATTTTGCCTGACTCCCTCTAATCCTATGTGGCTGTGTTGCACCTTCAAGTCATGAACTTATACTGAGATTTAATTATCTCAATCCCTCTTTAGGGCACAACATCCTCTAGAAGATTGAAAAAGAGGAGATATAGGAAACTTCTTGTAAAAAAGTTGCAAAAAAGAGAAAATAGGGAATTATATAAAGCATGAAAAAATTAAGTTATCGTTTTATAAGCACCTACAAGCCATCATATACGTTACATGCAATTCAAGACAGAGGATAATGCATATCATCAGATTATCATAGCAAGTTCATCCTTGGAAGTAAGACAAACTGATGAGAGTAGTTTCAAAATTAATTAAACAACTAATGGCAATTATCTAAAAATTATTAACTATCTACCTTCAAAATTTCTATATTTGTAAGCTCATTAGCTTTATCACTGAGCAATCTCAGCCACTGAATAAATCTCTCTGTGTAAAGATTCACCATGAGCTGGAATATTTCGTACCTACAGACATGGTAATAATAGAAGGGATGTTAGCAACAGAGTAAAATAAACTAATCACTAGTCAATCAAAGTAAAACATATATTATGTCTAAGAACGTACTAAGAGAACAGAAAGAAACAGAGATTTAGTTACTGGATAAATATGACAAAGAAAAAAATTGAAAGAGTAAATGTTTCAAGGTAACATATAATACAAGACATTAGCACGCATATTGGGGTCCAGACGAACAGATCTGGTCAATTATAAGCAAACAAACTGGGAACTAGCTTTATATAATGGCACAGAAGAAAGAAATATTTTTTTTGATAGAAATCCAACATACCCAAACGGCACAGAAGAAAGAAATATAACATACAAGTCTGAATATAATCAAAATGCAGTTTATTTCTCATGACTACTTAGGAAAAGGAAAAAGGAAAAGAAAAGAAAAGAAGATAGTGATTGATGCGATCAATCCTGAATTTTCTCATCTTTTCTGTTTTTAAACATAACCTTCCAGAAATAGATGGAAAAACCCCCAATATCATAAATATTAATCACTTTAACAATCTATATGAATGATTTGGCATGCAGCAGCAATGTACCAAACAGCATATGGTTGGATGGTCTTCCCTCACTGTCTGGAAACAAAGTAAAATCTCAGCACACCAAAAGATAAATCCATGAACTGGCATGTCAAGATGAAATGAATACTAACATGCATGTTTCTTAATCATTGTAATGATCAATTTATTTCAATTATGGAAGTTCCTTATTGGTAAAGCTAGGTTAAGCACAAAATATCCCCGGTCACACTATATTATACTGGGACCAGTGAGGCCCCATTGATTCACTTTAGCCCATGCTACATTCTTTAAAAGTTTAGACTCTGAAGACAAATTTCTGTTTGCTGACTGAGGAATTCCAATCATGATTGTTCTTAATCAAGCGTTAAGTATTCTACCGTGAAGATATGTTGCCAAATCTCGAAGTTAGTTAAGGAATAGTTATATGAAATTCACGAAAAAGATCAAATACAGAGAGACCAATTGTTGGAGTAAATATTTATTTTCTTAGTTGTAATGGATGTCGAAATGATAAAGAGCAGGAAAGGTAGCTTCAAACCAACTGTTAAGTTCAAATAAAATCGAGCATTTAGCTAAATCCTTAAAAGTAACCAACAATCAGACCAAAATTAAATTTGACAAGGCAAACCTTGGAGGAAAGCAAGGTGCCACATAGTCATATATGTCTCCAAGCTCCTCACCAATCTGAAACAAAGAAAACATATGTCACTAGAATTACAACAACACTGAGTTCGTTCTATCAGAATCTCATGAAAGACTAGGCGACAGGAGTCATGGGAATGGTAGAATTGAAAATCCTAGTATAAAGAAGGCTATGCAAACATTCGTTCCAATCAGAACCTGATGACACAACGCAGGGAAGAACGTAATTGCAAACCATGCAACACGTCATAACTTTGATTCGTGAATTGTATCTATACTTGATAAAGTTTCGATAGCAGTTGGTTCTGAAACCATTAGAAGTTAGTTGTTTTACGAAAATAAAATAAATTAGCAATACAATTCGTATACGTTGATGAAAGATTATTAATTATGAATTACGATCTCTTCAAGCTTGTTTTATAACTTCTACCACAGGTTTCCCAATTGGACCATTTAGGTGAAGTTCAAAAAATACAGGTAATAATGACCTAAAGAAAGCAAAAGGTAAACAAAATCAGTACTTCAGGGAATTGGTTCCATTCCAGCACATAGGGTACTGTCTATTGAAGACATTTTAGCTAGTGGTTCGAAATTCTCAATTAACATTTTCATATGTCTATCAAGTATACTTTCAGTTTCATATAATTCCTTACATTTCACTATGCTTCAGATTCAGGGGCAATATTGTATTTTCAAATATCTCAAATTTTCAAAAGAGGCTTCTAACTTCAACCATCCATTTTACTTTCCTTGCCAATGTTCATAATATACCCACCAGGTCACCACTAAATTCAAAAATTAACAAAGTTACTCTCCCAATTATCCCAATTTAACCCCCCTAATTTACTCCTGAATCTGCAAAACCTACAAGTTGGATAGCATAAGGTACAACATTAAAAAATTTCAATCTATTTCTTTTCTCTGGCAACCCTTGCCTGAAAAATCCCCCACTTATTTCCTTCTCTCTTATTCACAGTATGTTCTTTTCTTATGTTTCTTTTTCTTATCATTTCTCAATTGTTTCTCCTTACTTCTTCAGCTTCTTCCCCTACTCCTTTCATTTTTCCTCCTCCTTCATCACCTACCCCGTCACCACCTCTCCCCGTTGTTGATGAAGTAGTAGTTTTCGTGTAGCAACCACCATCGAAAACTCCATGAATTCCACAAACAGTGTTCTGAAATTGGATCCTTTATTTAATCTTCACTAACTTTAATTCTTTGAAGAGTGCTTCACAAATTGTCAGAAATACATTAATCCGGGGTCTCCATGTGTTTAAAAAATCCTGTTTAAATTATTCAAGAAGAGGAACTAGAAGTGACTCAACTTTTGTTGTCAAAACAAATAGCATGGGCAAAATAAATTGAAGAAACTTTTGAAGAAGTAAATGAGAAGCGCTTCATAAGAAACAGGGTTTCAAACAAACTATCAAATCTATTGACACAAAAAGTTTTGTTTATAACATTAAAAAACTAATATCGATATTCAAACCTTTTTCTCCTTTAAGTTACTTGTAAAAAGTTCAGCTAAGGGATAAAAAATGATAGTTTTAGTTGACTAGCAAAGATAGAGGTTCTAGCAAGATCAATGTATGCATACCATTCGAGCCTCCTCCAGAGCTCCTTTAAGGTCTTCAAATACAAGCTGAAATATATATCCTTATCAGAACAGCCGACAGAGAATTCCACACAATTCTAATCTAACGCCATTAACATAAGCAGGTCAAATGACCAACCTCACTGAGCAATCTGTTGAAACGCGTTTCAACAGACTTCCTTATTTGCTCATAACATTTGTCCTTGTAGCCTTTTCCTTGAACCTTCAACTTCTGTTGGACGAGGTTTCTAGAAGAAGCACTTGCAGTGGTAGATTTTCTGAAGGGAAAAGCAGCAAATAAGATTTATTGATGTAAAACTACAAATTGCAGAGGACTGATGGTTAATGACTCTAGACAAGAAGCCATCAGGTCAAAAGACAAAGCTTTAGCATATTCAGGTAAATACTTGGCACTTCTACGAAGATTTGCTATTGATGCCATTGCACCACCTCCTTCAGCCTCAGCTGCTTCTTCGGCAAGTTGTTGATCCAGGATTTCTTGCATCTCAACAACCCTATATTGTTCATTTTTTTATTATTTTTATTGGGGGTGTGGGGTGGAATACAGAGAGAGAACCAAATTAGCACCTAAATGAACTGAACAATAGACTCCTTTTGTAATGTATTCCATTCAGATCAGACCTACCTCAATGCACGAACGAGGGTCTGTGGGCTGCAAAAAGAAAATAAACATGAATGATGAACAATATACAGAGCAGAAAACACATATAGGTTCTTGTCAAAACTAAAAACTGCATGGAAATAAATGAATTCAAAATCAAGTGGAAAGTGTAAATAATTGATTACTTGAGACAATATAAAAGTTGATCGGTTAAACAGAAGTATCCTTAGAAACAATACTGAATTTTGTATACATTCAGCTATTGGCCCTAAAATTTCTAAAGAATCTTGTGTACATTCAGTTATTGGTCAATGCACAAATGAAAAGAGGAGATTGGGGAAACACCATCACTAATATTACTGCTAATTCCTATTCAAAATGATAATATTACACCATAACATGTTGAAGGGGTGTACTTTAGCTCTTCTATTTCATCTAAACAGGTAGACCAAAAGGTCACTGTCTCAAACCTAAATGCCAATATGTGTCAGACATCCTTCTATTCTTTCAAAAGTCAAACGAGAAACCCTTAAGTGACTCAATTAAGCTTCTTTTAATTTGGGTTTTCTACATATTGCCAATTTTATAAGATAATTTAAGTACATCATGGCACTACAGCAATAACGTCGACAACCGGGGTGTCATACTCATGGTGTCTCACTTGACCTCCTCCACAGTTAATGAATTACTTCCACTGATTGAAGCCCTGGAAACCCTATGGGAACACTCCATAGGTGCAGGGTGCTGCAATTCATATAGGTCAAGGTTTTGCTCAGAGCACTGATCATATCTGCATGGTGCATGTAATTGAGAAGCTGAAACATTAATTACCCTGGAATGTGGTTCAGCATCTGTGGGGCTAAGCTTCTTTGAATACTTGATTAGTTGTTTGGGATGGAATATGGTCATCGGTCAAGGTAAATACTAATTAGGAATGTAACCAGAAATCTTGACAAAATCATAAAAAAATAATGCTACATCGACATAAATTGTACATGAAGTTGATAGAATACAAGTTTTTATCTTTTCTTCTTACAATTGATACATTGCTCACATATTTGTATTTTTCAAAAATACAAGTAGAAGTATTACCCCAACAGAAAGATCTATGTACTAGGCGGCAGCAAAGAGTAATTGAACAACATTAACAAAAGTTATCCTCTTTTAAGAGGTAAATACTACACATTGTTATAGAGATCCTTAATCCTTTTTATGTATTAAAACTGTCACAGCATGAAATAACCACATAATATATATTCTATTTCACAAGAAGGTTATCGTCAATCATCATCTGCAGTATCATATTAAGAGAAACGCTGAAATATTTGCAAGATAAAACCACTATCTCTAAATTCATTCTACAATATGTATGTTGACGTGATCCAATAATGTATCTCCCTTCGTAATTACCTCCAAATAACCAACTTTTGATTTTCAATTTTATTTAATACATCACTAGTTTCTGAATCATAAAAGGTTGCAAATTTTTGTCAATACTGGTTTCTATATATCAAGAGACAGGCATGAGGTACATACCACAGAGGTTCGGTCTTAGCCTCTTAGGCAATTCAAATTATTTTAGGAAAAAATTATAAAAATACAAGTGGAGAAGCTTGAACAAGACCATGCCATTAAAATATTATGCAAAGAAGTGAGAACGAATAGATGCCAACTCAAAAGGAAAATAAACATACCTCTCTTTAGCAAGTTTAAAGAAGTTGAGAATATGACCCCATAACGTCTTCTCGAATGTCTCCCATGTGTGATCTATGTCTTCAAAGTACTCCCTGAGAAATGTTGTCCACTTAATTCATCATAAAAAACATAAAACTTCACTTTTCAAACAATTTTAGAAAACCATCATAGCATCAAAATATGTATCAAACAGAACCGATATAAAATTATAGAGTCAATATATAAATCTCATTCTAGGACACTGTGTTCAAATGAAATGGAAAATTTCACCATTTGTTTTCGACAAATAATAGCATATCTAGTGCATTGGGTAGAGAAAACCAAACAGTAAATGAGCAAACCAACAGCAATGCAGCCTTAGTTTTTTATTACAAAATGGAGAAAGGATTCTTCTCTATACAGGTGTAGTGACATCAATTTTATAAGTCAAGTGGCAGGCAATCAGAGAGAAATTTTAATCGCCAATGATGAACTCACAGCCAAAAGATGATTCTCTCTCTCTCTTTTCTTTCTTTTTTATAATAAACATTGGGATAATGAACTCGAGGCAAAGATACTAACCTTAGTCTGCCAACCTCTTCTTTGTGTGATGCAGCAGCTGCTAATGCAAACCTCCGTTTTCCATCCAGTGCAGTTAACCTCTACAATCAATTGAAGATAACACATGAATGTTTTTAGCAACAAACGTGCGATGAAATATTTTAGTTGATCAACAAAAGAATGATAATCCATGCCCACAACAAGCTATACCTCATAGGTGTTAGTAAGTTCCTTGTCATCACTCAAAGAATCCCGCGCTTCAGAAGCCTCTACGGATATCGACATCATACCCTCCACATCCTAAACAAGAAGGGAAAGCATCAGAAAGTTCATACTTAGAAGTATTAAAAGTCCTATTACGTGGGAAAAAAGCACATATGGACAAAACTGTTTGTAACAGAGCAATTAGCAGGAAAATGAGATATATTTAAAAAGAAAAAAATGAACATAAGAGATATAAGATGACTGGATTATGCATATTGATTATTTGATGAAAATGAGAAAAAGGTAAGGAAGTATGCTCACCTTCAAAGTTGTGTTTAGATTATTCCTTGCATTACTAAGGAGCTTTATTTGATCATGATTTTCGATCAACGTCTGACATTCTTGACACAACCTGATTTAACACAAAGGTATTAGATAACCCAAAACCTGAATAGGTCATCACACGTTAGAAACATTTTGGGGTTGGAGTTGGGGGAAACAGGATAATTCACATGTATATGAGCATGTAGCACCACATTCATACTTTTCAATTTCCACAAAATTTTCTCGGAGATGGTTTATTGTCTTCTGAGATAAAGCAAGCGATTCTAGACCTGCTTGAGCCTGTTCAACCTGAAATAACAAAATTTAAAGGGGGGGAAGGAACAAATCATAAAAAAGGAAGACAAATTCAGAATACACAGTTTTCCTATCTCTACAACCATAAGCTTACAGGAAGCTAGAATGGATCAAAAAGGATAATTTGCCCCAATTGATATATAAGGCAATATAGCAAGGTTCACAGGCTTAGGAGTGTAGCTTACCTGTTCAGCAACCATCGTACTGAGTTGTGCATCATTAGCCTGATAACAAACCAAAACTAGAAGTTTATCACCATACTTGAATAATCTTCTTACATAGCATCATATTTACATCATTACGTGTTCACGATCATTACATGGAAAAATGCATAGGAGTAAAATCCAAAATTAAAAAGATTGAAACTTCAAATCCAATAAAACAATGGATGAAAAGAAGCTAATGCTACGGAACAAGCTACCTGCACAACTATGTCAAGGGACACATTTCCCATGACCCCACTCAATTGCAGCTCCGGATATCAATCTCCACTAATGGAACCAAATCTTAAGGACAAATTCTACACATCTTACGGAGTCTAGTCTCTATTGGTGTTGAAGGTTTTTTTGTCTTATTTATCAAATTTAGAAATGAGGCAGAGTTATTAAAAGCTGTAACGACCGGGGAAGTGGCATTTCCTAGACTTTATCATTGCTCCACAATTACAATAATTTTTCATATATCCTTGAATCGTGAATAAAATGAAACCGTTTGAGGTCGCGTTTACTCTAATTTCAGCAATAAACCTGATTGAGGCCTTCGAATCCAAAGCTCAATTCCAAGAATTCGAACACAATTAAGAGAATTCTTTGTAACAGAAAATAATAGTCACAAAAAAAGTGTAGAGCTAAATGATATGAAGTAGAATGAACCTGTTGGCGAGCAATGTAATCGGCTTTGATGGAAGCAATGGACTGCAAGAGCTCCGGCAGCGGAAGAAGCTTTGCCACCTCTCTCACCGACGCCTCCTTCGCCTCCACCCCGAGATCCTCCACCATCATCTTTCTCCTACTCTAGAGTGCTGAGCCTCAAATTCGTAAATTTCTATGCATAAGCTTCAGAAAGTTTTAGAACAAACGCAGATGAAACGAAACTCTTTAACAAATTTTCAATTGTTGAAGCGACTTGTGATTTTATTTAGCAGAGGAAATTCGAAGACTGGATCGTGCAGTAGGAAATAGAAATGGAGATTCGCGGGTCGGTTAAGAACCTGAAATGGATTCGGGTATAGATTTGATCGTTGAAGAAAAGTCGGGTGTAGATTTTGTGCGAATCGTTTTTATCCCTGCATTTCCCCTTCAAATCAAGTTAACATTGTGCAAAATATATGTACAGTTCATTGTCTCAATCGGTAAAATAAAGAATGGGTAATTTGCATATAACGTTCCCATTTTTTATTGTTATTGTGTAATACAAGGATCTTTCATTATTTCCGCATTTCATTGTGTAATAAGAAGATAATCGACTTGACTTGGCGTTTTAGCCACATCTCACGCCAAGACGAGCCTTTTAGAACACTGGTATATTCATTATTTCACAACTTTTTATTGAAAAAATAAAATGGATAGAAATTATGGTTTGCGTAATCAAATGTGTAATTAAAGTGAAAATGCCAAAAAAAAAAAAATTAAAGGTATGGATTTTTTTGCAATAATAGTAAAAGGTATGGACATTATGTGCTAATTATCCTTTTAATAGTTTATTTGGAACTTATTTATGCTTTTTAAAAAAAAAATTGGCACTATGGTTGCAATTAATTTTTTCTTTTTTCCTTTTGTTTTATTTAAAGAGAATGGTATATTCGTCATTTTATAATTTTTAATTGAAAAAATGGATGAAAATGACCATTTGTGCAACTACAGTGTGGAAAGAAGGGCAAAAATGTTTAAAAATGAAACGTAAGGACGTTTTTAACAATAACAGTGAAAGGTGAGAACGTCTAATTAGCCATAAAGAATTTATCCTAATTTTTTAGATAAATAAAAAGAAAAAAGGGAAAAAAATTATAATTAAATCATAAATCTTTTGAAAAAAAATAAAGGAGTCCTTAAAACAATTTTTTAAAAAAAAAAAATCTATTTTCCCATTCTACCCCTGTCCAACCGACCAACCCCTTGAACAATTAGAAAACATTTGATTGCCAATTATGTCTTTGAAGTTTTTCTTTAGTCAGCTTTCTAATTTAATTACATTTATTTGAAATAAAGAGAATATTAATTCATATCTTACAAGTTATCACAAGATTTGATATGCTAAGAGATATTTTCAAATGAAATCTATTTTTTTTT
>CAIGRR010072883.1:0-13054 GCA_903798365.1 Fraxinus sp. 1973-6204 | reverse complement strand
TATAAAATACAGAAGCTGAAGAGAGAACTAGCAAAAGCATAAAGCAGAAGAAAGCATCCAGAGTACACAGGAGGCTCAAAACTACACGCACAATTCACAAATACATTAAATCATAGAAATAACTTGCATCCAGACTTTCCACGAGCTTGATTTCTACACCACAAGGAATTACAGCAAAAACAAGTTTTAAAAACATTTCACTGCGAACTAAAAGTTTCATACCTAAGTCATAAATTAATTTCTAACATACACATAGATAAGACTCAAGGAATTGCACCAAGAAAATGCAGGTCACTTGATTAGCCCTCTGCCTTCGAAGGAGCATTGTACATGTTCTTGAGCAGGTCTTGAATTTCGCTGTACATCATCTGGGAAGGGTCACTTGTTCCTGCACTGCTCTGTGATGCCCTCGAACTCTCCTGAAGCTTAATCTTTTCAAATAAATATTGCTTCTCAGCTTCGGCCTCGTGTAATCTCTGTTTGAGATACCTGCTAGCATAATCCTCTTCTGATTTCTCTGTCTTGGCAAGTGCAATTCTTTGCAACCTCTCAGCTTCTCGCCGAGCTTCATTAGCCTTCAGCTCAAACATATCAGCCTCAGCCTGTTTAAGCCTAACGATACTTTCAAGCTCATCAATTTGTATCTTCTTTCTCTGCCTTTCCATCTTCAATGCAGCAACTTCCCTAGCTTTATCCTTGAGCTCTTGCTCACAAGTGCCTACAGCCAAGCGGGCTTTTTTAACCATCCGCATCTTCTCCTCTGCTACTATTTCCATTTTTCTAACAGCTTCCTGTACTACATCAGCTATCTTGTTGAATGCTTCCTGTGGAGATATCATCCGACCTCCTTCCTCACTCTCTTGATTCTTCAAGGGGTCAGCCTCAAGCTCTGTAAATGAAACAAACTCTTAGAAAAGAATGGCTCGAGAAAAATCAAAATTGGAAATTGTATGTAAACCATTCTGTAAGCTAGTCAGAGAAAAAAAAATTACTCCTCATAGATCTCATCACCAGTGAAAATTCTCAGAGAATCATAGAGTTTTAGATATAACTACTACTTACTTTTTTAAAAAAAAAAAACTGTATTTTAAAGTGGAATTCACACGTTCAAAATGTAGAATAATTGTCACAGTTTTACAATATGAACGGAGGAATTGCCCAATCATAGACCTGGCCCAGGTCGGGGTTCAAGCAACATGGCAAGACAAACATATGCTTAAAATAACACTTCTCAAGTGGATGCAAGCATTTGTCTCAAGTAATTTGATTTAGCCCCTGTTTGATATAGATATAAATCAATTTTTTAGTAAATTTTGATAAAAACTAATGAAATGTGGTTGAAAAGTTGAGTTCCATGAAATGTGGTTAAAATTAATGCTGATTTTGGCTCGGATTTTAATCTAACTTTTCAGTGGAACCAAACAGGGGCTTAATGTAATTCATACTAGTAATTCATTGTTTCACAAATAGTTCACACTTGACACAAACCCTAATCCCCTTAAAGCGAACCTTTGAACCAGGTATTCTGTTTTAGTAAAATCCATATTAATAAAGATGACCTAATTAAAGAAAAGATACTAAAGGCATCCAAAAATACTGCAAAATGTGGGCTATGTTTCTCAAACACAATTGTAAGGGTTTGGTTATTCATGTTATTCCATGAATATATACCAATAATAGGTTATCAGTAGCTTCTCCAATTATTACACATCTCAAGCACCCAGATTCTTTGTCCCAAGAAAAGAAATTATTAATATACAACATGTAAAATTGAGAGGTGTCGGTCACCAAGCTAACATGTTTCTCTCAATGCATCATGTTCCACCCCTTCAAGTAATTAAAGTTAGGAAAGGATGCTACCTCGTACTCACTAAAGAACTTTTAGCCAGCACAATAACCATCACAGTGCATTCACCACACATTCACAAATGCCTAAGTCATTGTCAATTGACCTACACTTTGTAGCCAGTCATAATAGGGAAAAAATTATTTGAAATAGGAAGCTATATATGCCTATGAAGAGCATCCTACAGCAGGAGAATCAGTGAACAGTAGAAGAAATACCACTCCCCACAAGAAGATTTAAGTCAGTCAATAATTAATTTTAACCACACATTTTATGAGACCCACAACTTTTTATCCACACATTTCATCAATTTTTATCAAAAGCTACTAAAAATCTGATTTTAATATCTACCAAATAGGGGCTTAGCTTTTTCTCTCATAATCAATTAGCTTCTAACTAGTCCCTATACCTTTGAGGCCATGAATTTTTCAGCAATAGCAGGCTATAGCAGAATTTTGTGAAAGAAATAACCCAAGGACAAGTAATTTAAGAGCATCAAAGACAACAATTGAAGTCCATCCTGTAATTATTCAAATAATTAGAGGGGGAAATGGAAATCTCATATACTAGGGAATATTGCATATGTAATAAAAAATTTGGCCAAAAAAGTATTAGAATTAGAGTACCTAGTAATTTCAACATTTATCCAAAGAGGTTATTGGATAGCTATTAGTGAAAAAATTTCACATGCCAAATCAAGTTGTTAAGAATGTTCTAAAAAGAAGCTACTATAGTTGAGTATATGGAATATGTTTGGTGGCCAAGCAACACAAAAGCAGTTATAGATATTTGTTTTCGCGATGACGCTGCCCACATAAGGAAGTCAACGCAACCAATGAACGAGGGCGATGGAGAAATCACCTAGGAATAAAGCATACCTTGAAAGAGCATTAAAATTGCTTTACAGGCCAAGGGTTCTGACATCCCACTTTTTAGGTTTTCAACGAGTTCATCGCACTTCCTGGACAATTTCCTGCCTCTTGGATCCTCACTCCCCAGGAAAATTCTACGTACATAGTCAAGTTCTCTAATCAGAGAATCCCTATCCCAGCTTGGTGCACAATGCTGGAAGACGTCTTTCACCCAACCTATCAACTCAGATGTCCTACTGCAAGCTCGACATCTGAATAGCATTTCTGCTGAGCTAGCTCCATTCTTAACACAAGAGCCCATACCAATCTGACCATTTCGGATGGCACAATCTGTGTGAGTCCAATGAGAACACTGATCACAACCAATCCATCGACATGTGTTCACCTCAAAATCAAATTTGAGGCAGACCACACACATGCATAAGTTACAGAAACCATTTCTCTTTAAGCACATTTCGCAGGTACAGTCCTCTGCTGGCAGTGCGCTTCCACAAGCTATGTTTCTGCACCTCTTGTATAAGAAAATGTCAATAAGAGAAGCTTGCGAGAGACTGACGCTAGGGTGCAAAAATGCCTGAATTCCAGTCTTAATAGCAACTAAAATTTCTAACTGAACCCTGTGTGCCAGTATTAGTGTTTTATCTGTCAAATCACCCCGACTTTGAACTAACTTCTGTAGAAAAAGAAACTCTTCTCTTTGCTGAGAACCACCCAATCCTTCAAGAAATGACCGGAGTTCATTTTTAAACTTATCCAGAAACTCATCGGGAAGATTTTGCATTCTCTCTGCTATAATATCCACTCTTTCTCTGGCCACATCTCGCAAAGACATCTTATCTGAGCTTGAAATGCGCCGAACAACAGAATGCTCAGCAAAACCATTCTCTCTTTCTCCCTCGTTTTCCAGTTTCTTTGCTACCAAAGCATCAGCAATGGGCCAAGTTTCTCGTGAACTAGCACTTTCTGATGGGGATTCACGAACCTGATCAGAATTTGAGCCACGCTCCTGAAAATTTGGTGATCCACATGCATCTGGTGAGACTAGAGAGAGGGACGTCTGCAGTCCTCCAGGCCGTGGCTGTTGACGTGGGGGAAGCATTGAGGAGTGGTGATTGAAGTGAGATCCAGAAGACGTCCCCATCTGGAAATAGCCTTAGTGAATCTGAAGAGAGAAGAACAAAGTTTTCTCAGCCCCTTTTTGACAGACATTTTTTTGTAAAGAATGAGTTTTTGAATAATAATTTTTTTGGAGAATGTGAGGTTAAAAGGGAAAAGTTTTGGATTTACGTGAAGACTATTTTATTGTGAGAAGGAAAGGTTGAAGAAAAGAAAAAAAAAGAATTTTGAAAGAATGGTTACCACAATGTGGCTGGGCTTAAGTAACTATATAAATAATGTGAACGACAACTCAATCTTTCTCCTTCTAATTAAAACAGAAATCTAAAACTTCAATAAAAATTTAGCCACGGCTTAAGCAGAAAAAAGTAGGATTTTGCTGTGATAACAATAGCTGTGAAAAAATTTATACACTACTTCTTTTCATCACCAGAATCAACTTTATTTGCAACAAGTATAGCTTATTCAATTATCTATCAAAAAAGTATAGCTTATTCAATTAAAAACAAAAAAAGCCCTTCCTCCAAACACAAAAGGATCTTTCAGTAAAGATCAAAGGACTGCTATTATTAATGCATCAAAAATAAATAATTTAACTCTCTAATAGCAAAAGTCAAATATTATTATCTTAGCTTAAGAAAACAAGGATTCTAGCGAGCAAAATTAAGGGATTTTAACAAGCAACTAAGCAAAGTTCAGAACCTTAAGCTTGACGAAGAACAATAATATATCAAACCTAAATTAGTCTACTCCACTCTTACTGGGAAAAATATTTAAAAACAACATAACACAACTATAAAACAAACAACAAAATCCAGAAATTATAAAGCTCATAAATTAAATAGAAAAGAAAAATAAAGACCGAAATTCGATCCATCGCGCCACAGAACAAGATCTACCATCGGAAAACAGAATTCAATTACCAGAAAAAATCTTCCATAAAATGAAGTTACCTGAAGAATTTAAAATAGATAGATTCTCTTTACCTTGAACAGAGATTTTGAATACAATCTTGAAAATGACCGAGTTTTTAGCCCCTTCTCTGCTTGAAACCCTACCCTACCACGGCAATTGGAGGCTGGAAGTCTTTGTTTACCGTTTGGACCCGTTAAAGAGCGACGACGAAAATAGAAAGGTCGTGATGAGATGATGACTGGATTGGCAGGTTAGTGGTATTGGCGGGTCCCACACCTAGCAATGCGTCTTTTGACCGCGTAGTTGACTTTTCTATTTCCTATTCATGCGCCTTTTTTTCTTCCTTGTTCATGTACCAAATTTTTTAACGCAGTACTTTAGCCTTTTTTTTATTTTTTTTAACATAAAAATTAAATTTGTAATAGTTTTTGAAAAAAACATTAATTAATATATAATTATAAAATTATGAATTTTATAAAATTTTAATTGAACCAAAAAGGAGCTTAATAGTGATTTCAAAAAGGCAAGATTTAGAATTTTTTTTTCTTTTTTAATTAGTGATAATTAAATTCAATCATTCAAACACAAAAATAGTTGAGTTAGATGGGTGAGAATAGAAATACATAAACGAATAGGCGAGAGCTCATTTGGAGAGAGGTTTGTGTAACAAGTTGGTCATCAAAAGAAAAAAGACTGAACTACATGAACCAACTATTGAGTTAACGTTTTATTATTTTTAAATTTTCTAATAAAACCTAAAAAACAAGGCAATAATCTTGAAGATCCTAGCTCAATTCAAACTCTTTCACAACTTTCGGGGATGAGGTGTGGGTATTTTTTTTATTATTTTTACTCTTCATTTCCAATGGCATTTGCGTATATGAAAAATGGTTTATGATGGTTCTATGGATTATGTTGAACTCTTTTTTCAACATGTTTGAACAACTTGTCAATCGATAATATCTCAAATTTGAACGTGAGAGAAGTTTTATAGCATAAGACAAATTTGTTTGAGCATCTATAATACGATCAAAAATGATTATAGATAAACAAACAATCATAAACAACTCCACCAAATTAAAAACAAACTTAACCCAAGCATATAAATATGGAATAAGCAAGAGAGAAAAATGAATGTATTTTCTGTACCAACCCAATACTCCGAAACTCGTGAGTGTCTATTTTTATGATTTATCACTTACCCATAATTTTGTTAGACGCTTTTAAATTTGCAGCTTTAGGGACTCGCTTCGAGCTCTCCCAAGCAGAGTGAGACGTCATCGAAGACATTTTCAGATGTCCTTCAAGGTCACGACATTTCAATTGCCTAATTGATCGAAGCAAGTTTTTCCTGGGATTTGGATTAATGGCTTCGAAAGGTAAATACTGAAGCCCTGTGTATGTATATATTTCTATACAGATTTTAACATTGCATTCACTATTTGCAAATGATTTTGGGAAGAAAAAGTACCTTACCCTGACATGACTTTAATCTTGAAGGTCACATCAACTGTAAGTTCTAGGGCTCTAAAGCCTTCCTCCGAAGGTGCTAAACATGTCAGGGGGAAACTAGAATGCCTCAACAAGGAACATGCTGAGAAAAGTGAGGACGATGGGGTCTATAGGGTCGAGGGTAAGGGGAAAATAAAGGAGCCTTAGAAGAAGATGAAATTATCCAACAGCACTGGACCTGCTCTTGAAAAGTTTGGAACAACCTATGTCCCAGCTGCCAAGCAAACTCTACCTCCTCTTCCGAAGTTTATGTAGGCTTTGTTCAATGCTACGAAGGTCCAGAAAGTGAAGGGTCGTAAAGAGGCTGCGAAGGAAGTAAAGCAAACATCTGAGGATGTGAAAAAGGCACCAGTGGCGAGGACCCCTCGAAGGTCTTGAAGGTTTCTAGTAGGGCAAGATGAGGAGATTGCTACAGCGGTGATGGACATGTTGCCACCTAATGTCCAAGGTGCTATTGCCAATTTTTACAAGTTTTGGATTGAAAGGTGGCAGAATTATGTTTTCACCTGTGACACAATGGATCTTACGGCTACTTTGGTAAGTCAAAGCGCCAGAGCCTTTGGGGTCTCCCAGTAGTGCCAGAGGTTCTAAAGGACATTCAAATGTGCAATCGAGAGTCAGTTGACAATTTGGCCTCAACGGAAGTAGAGATGAAACAAATGAAAGCTGAATAGCTGAGGGCCCAGTGAACTGAAAAAGCAGCTAAGTTGGATTCTGCCTTAGCAGAAATCGAAGTTCTGAAGAGTGAGTTCCATGAATCCCAGTGCAAAGTGGCTTCCTTGACAAAAAAAGGTTGAAACTTCAAACAATCATCAGAAGTTAATGGCCAAAGCATTGGAGAAGGCCAACTTAGAGAATGCTAGGCTTAAGGATGCTAATAGACTACGTAAACGAGGATGGGTAAACTAAGGCTTCTGCTCAGAAAGCAGGTGAGGAAGCGGTGAAGGACTACATTGCCAACTTCCATCTGACGGAAGAGTATCAATGCTTTGGCGCCTATTGGATGAGGTTTGTTTATGTTGAAGTAGTAGAAACGGTAGGAGAGCTTTACTTAGAACTTAATGCTTTTGAACTGAAGCTGAGTTTTTGGAGGAGGTACCTCAAACCCCAGCAATGGAAGAAGCAGAAGTAGACCAAGAGGGTGCTCTTGTGGATGAAGCTTCAGGTCAAGAAGCTCCAGCTGCTGAAGTGCCTGCTATGGGGGCATGAGACTCCCTGCCACCTCCAGCATAGTATAGGATTTTTTTATTTTGTTTTCTATTGTAATGGTCGAGGCCTTATTTTGTACAAATTCCTTTATTAATGAAGTACACATTTCTTTAATTTCTTATTTTTAAGTTGGGACTTCAGTAATGTTCATAGAAAATACAATTCATCTCGACCTCACTAAGGTGCATAACTTTAAACAATAAAACTTGCAACTTTTAAGACCTCCATAAAGTGCATAACTTTAAACAATAAAACTTGCAAGTTGAACTCAAGTAAATATAAGGACCTTCAAAGAAGAATTATCCTTCAAGTATTTGAAACGTGACTAATCTTCAAACATATTCAGCTTTAATATTACTTTCTCTCCCCCGACGTTCAACTTTGTCATGAAAGGCTTGTGTTGAATATAACTTGTGCGATTGAAAATTGATTTTGATTATATTTCATTCCTTTTTGAGTTCTAATTCCATCCAATTATCTCCTAGAAATCTTTGAAGTATCTTCTTTTGGTCCGAATCAACTATTGAATATTTTCAATTTGGTTCTCAAACTTTGGATTTTGCCATTTTCACCAATTTTCGCTTCTTTCTTTCAATTTTTCGTTCAACTATTGAGTTTTACCTATATAACATAAAATACAATAATTTAGAATATATTTTATCAAAAGAATTACCAAATATCGATATTTTAGGATCCCAAATAAGTGTATAAAATATACTTATCACCCGTTGTATTGGGACTTCATCTTATATTAAACTCTTATATTCTCTTTGTATATTAGGAATTTTAGTATTATATTTATGTGATGTACAACACATATTGAATTAATCCTTACATTCTACACAATACTTTGTAATCCTTCATTATTGATATTTATAAATTCTCCTCTTCTATCCATAGTATTTTTGTGATATAAATTTTATATTCTTGTGATTGTTAGTTTCATATTGTCATATTATTCTTGTTCCTTTATTTACTATTCAAATGGTATCGGTTCGATACATAATTCTTAATAAGATGTTCTTTATTTTAAAGAGTAGATGCTTTAATTAGGCATATTTAATTAAATATCCACAGAGAATTGTCATAAATCTGTACTTGGTTGTTGTTTTGGGCTAGAATACCTGGGTTGCATTTCTCTCTAATTGGTATTAGAGCTAACATTTCTCTCGTTGGTTCTCATAAAGTGTTAAAACAAAATATTAGTCTATGGTGTCAGTGAAAAAATATCTTTCCTAATGACTTTTGAAAATCCTTCACAACATCATATTACTACTCATACTCCATCTCGTCTTCCTATATTATCTTCTTCATCTTCATCTTCCTTCAGAAAATCTACATCTTCTAAGATGGATTATCTTTATGAGATATCCTACTTACATGAATAGATAAAATAACTCCTACCAGTCTTCCTCTTGTAAACCCATATCTAGCCTACTCAAAACCACGACAATCTTTCTCTAAATTTGACTGAAGCCTAATTTCTCCCCAAAAAAAACCTAAGTAAAAGAATTATTACATGCTATAAAATTCGATCAAAACATGCTTCCTGCCATAGAACAAGAGAAATTTGTCACTTTGGAAATCTTATCTCATCTCCTAAACATCTGGTTGTCAAAAGGATATAAACACCTCCATTTCGGAGCTGTAAGATTTGATCTTACTCTCCACGGAAGAAAAGGTCTTCATGCTGTTTATAGAATTGCACTATTTGACACAAGGTTTTCAGAATATCAACATGCGTGCATAGGAGCTGTACAGACCACTCTAAATGTAGGAATTGTCCTTGTATCAAATTCACAACTCATTTCTGATTTAAAAGTCAAGATCTAGATGGTTGGGGTTGTACCATCTTCAGTCACATACTTCATTATCAGATGGTTTACAAAATCCAAAATCATTCCCTAGATTTCACTATCCCTCAAGGAACAAAAGATGATCTGATCCTTAAAATGAATGATGAACACGTTCCTAGCTGCACCTATGTTCCAAGACAAATCTCACAAGTCGAACTTGCTAAACTTAATCTTGAATCTTGGCTTACAAGCTATGAATAATCCCATAAATCAGCCAAAGATTCTGCCCCTATACAATCCACCCAACACTAGCTCAAAAAAAAATCTGATGGATCTATTTCAAAAGGGATTTGACCTCAAAATGACTACATTACTTTCCAACTCAATTTGAATTCACAAAGGACATCCACCAGAACTAATAATTCTGGCCACGACTTTTAGAAAATTTATTCTTGTCCTAGTTGTTTGAACACTAAAGTTGACGATGAGTTTTCTCCTCCTAGGAAAAATAGATCAAAGAAAGGAAGTCAACAAAAGATTCACAAGACATTTACAAGTAAAGAACCTTTTGTTGGGTTGCTTGGAGAACCCTCTGGTAAATTTGACTAAAATTTACACCTCCACCTAGAACGGATGAACTAATTGTTCAATCTGGAAGGGATGCTGATGAATATTGTCGAAAGTATAAACAATGGGATTGGAAGGATCATGATAAAAACCTAGAACCATCAAATGTTGGCACTGCACCGCAGCTATGTTTCAACTCCAACAAATCTTACTCATACGGAGAGTTTTGAAAAGGACCAATCAAATCACATGTGGAAAGTGAAAAATTCAAATACTAGAAAAGCATATGGATCAATTGACAAGATTTCTCCAGCAACAGTAATACTGTATTGGTAATCCAAAAATGTCATAAGACAAAATTCTCTCTTCAAAAGTATTGATGAAAGTCAGCAAATGATTAAAATGACTCTTGGGTAACAAGCTTCTACATTAACCTCTCCCATTGAAGGTTGCAAACAAAGAATAGAGACTATTCATAATGAAATCATGACTTCTAGCCAAATGACTTCCTTTTGATGACCAAAAAATGGTCAACTCTGATATGGAATCCCATGTCTCTTCCCTTCCAGCACAAATTAGCCTATCTCCTCATCAACACGGTCCTCAACATACAACCTTTCCACATTAGGAAATTACCAAATTATGGAACTGCCTTTTTGTTTACTCCTGAAGAACACGAAAAAATACAAGGCTACCCAAAGTCATAAAAAGACAATCACAAACAACCAAATCAGTAGAATCCATAGACAACCCTTATCAAAAACATCACAAGTGATGATAAAAAAAGACCCCATCTCTACATTCCTAGAAAAATGTAACATTCGGAGTCATTTATATGTCAACATAGTAATTTACATATCAAATTCACTCTTAATGATAAACTACCTCCTTAATGAAGATCGAGGTGACAAGAAGTGTTGGCATGGGGTACTACAGAATTGATAAAGCCTGATATGATGCATAATATGGTCATTAAAGGAGTTCTGGCCAAGCTCATGAGTCTTATGAAAGAATGGTTTGTATTCCTTGGAAGTTATAGACAATGGCAATGGCCAAATATTCAAGATCTTGACAACTTTTTTTATAATCTACACTGGGAGTTTTGTCGAAAACTAGACCATGCAAAAGAAAAGGCCCGTGAAGAATTCTTCCAATTAAAGTGTTGTTCCTACAAGCATCTATTGGAAAGGTTCACAATTGGGTATTAAAAACCTTGAAAAAACTTTGTAATCAAAGGAATTTTTTCTGAGACTTCAACACAAAGGGTACAAAATTTGGCAAAACTTGTGATCAATGAAATTTGAAAATCAAATGCAGACAAGTCGAAAGAGAATGTGGATGCTCAAAATCTAGAAAATTTTAGAAGCAGAAGTTTCAAGAAAAGAAAAAACTTTTCCCAAAAAGGAGATTTTTTAGGAAAAAAATATCACGAAGGGAAATAGATGTTTTATTTGTATAAGAGGTCATTTTGCAAAAAATTATTCTAACAAAAAAAGATAAAATTCTCAACCAGATCATTTTGACAATTGAAGTTCACCTTGATGAAGATGACTTGGAATCATTATTTTCAGATGAAGAACAACAGTCACCAGAAACTATCTTTGCTCTTGAATACCATGGTAATACTAATAGTAATGACACTAGTGACAATACCAGCAAAACTATGCAAGAATGCTTTGGAATGTGGGTCATTAATCTTTCATTAGCAATACCAATGATTGAAATCAAACTCTTCCCATGAAAGTATGAAAGACCCATTACAGCTACAGTGGTATCCTCAATTCTTAACCCAATCATACTTCCTAAAAACATGTGGATACCCTACCAATAATGAATACTTTGTCACAGAACTTATTTGTAGACCAGTAACACTCCAATTCTTCCTCGAACTCAATATTTCCCATAAATTACTTGGATCATCATTACCAGAAAAAGATCTTATCATTCATTTTGATGTTATCAAATAGTTATGGGAAAAATGAGTCAGACCTCTTTCAAATGGACACAAGTTCAAATCTTATTATCCATTACATGAAACCAATCACATACTTTACCCTTACAATACCAACCATAATAGAAACCTATATATTGTTGTGCAGAATATCATACAGGGTTCCTTACCAAATGCAGAAAACCTCTTTGGAAAAAACTCAGACTTCTTTATACCGTTACCCTTCAAAAGAAATGAAGATGTCAATCCAACAAAAGTGAGTCACATGGGAATGAGTCCTAAACATTTGGAGCTTGCCACAAAAGAATTGACTCAATTACAATCGGAACGACTCATAGAGCCCACCACATTACAATGGGTGTACCAAGTATTCTATGTTATCAAAAGAAGTGAAAAAATCAGAGGGAAGTTAAGAATTATCATTGATCATAAGTTGCTAAATCATTTTCTTGTAGATGATAAGTTTCCTCTCCCTGATAGGAAAACCATATTCGCAAATCTGGTAAAGGCAAAAATCTTTTCTAAATTTGATCTGAAGGCAGATTTATGGCAATTGGGGGTCAAACAAAAAGAAATGCACATAAAATAGCATTTTGTATACCTAATCAACATTTTCAGTGGACGTTTATGCCTTTTGGTCTTAAAATGGTACCTTTCCTATTTCAAAAGGCGATGGTAAAATTTTTTCAGTCACTACATAAAATAACATTAATTTTTATTGATGATGTCCTATTGTTCTCTGAAAATAAGGATATTCATGAGTTATTATTCCAGAGATTCATAGAAATTGTCATAAAATATGGGATTATGTTGTCACGAAAAAAAAATGATCATTCCAATGTCCGAAATTGATTTTCTCGGGATGCACATAAAAAATGAAAGTTATTCACTCCAGCCACACATTGCCCAGGAGCTTCTCAAATCTCCTAATGAGAATTTGACAAAACAGCAAGTTCAACAATTTCTTGGCGTGATAGACTACATGACTGATTCTTCAAGCAACTAGCCCCTTTTATATGACCTTTACATGAATTGCTTAAGAAAATCCCTCTGCAATGGTCAACAAGACAAACTCGGGCCATAAAAAGAATCAAACAAAAGGTCCATAACCTTCTAGCACTATAAATTCCCATCGATGGAAGGAGAATTCTACAAACAGTTGCAAGTGATTTGCATCGGGGAGTTGTGCTTCTGGAAGAAAAGAATGGTGAGAGACGAATTTGTGGCTACAAGAGTGGTATATTCAAAGAATCTGAGAAACATTACCATT